>VUQR01009599.1:1528-14239 GCA_015108515.1 Hemichromis elongatus | reverse complement strand
TGCCAGGCTGGTAGGCAAATTGAAGTGGGTCCAGTGATGAGCTCACCATGCGCCGAAGCTGAGCCAGGACCAGCCGCTCCAGGGTCTTCATCAGGTGGGATGTTAGAGCCACCGGCCTGTAGCTGTTGAGGTCCTTGGGGCGTGGAGTCTTTGGCACTGGTACAACACAGGAGGTTTTCCAGAGCTGTGGGACTCTCCCCAGCCTCAGGCTCAGGTTGAAGATGCGCTCCATCACCTGACACAGTTGGTCTGCGCAGGACCTGATGACCCTTGAGCTGATGCCATCTGGACCCGCTGCCTTCTTGGCTTTAATCCTCCTCAGTTCCCTCCTAACCTGGGTGGTTGAGAGAGACAGGCTGGAGCCTAGTGTTGAGTGTGTGTTGGATGCTGTTGTTGGGGGTGGGGAGGAGTGAGCATGGTGAGTAGAGGAGGTGTGAAGTGACTGAGGTGTCAGAGGTGGAACAGCAGCAGTGGGGGTGGGTGAGTCTGCAGCCGATGTTGAAGACTGCCTCATGGATGAATCAAACCTATTAAAGAAATGATTCGGTTCACATCCCTCCCGGGCAGAGGGTTCTGATGTTTGTGGCCCGAGCTGGTTCTGAGGCCTCTCCAGACTTCGCCAACATTTTTTTTGTTGAAGCTGGTTCTCCATCTTCTGCCTGTAGCTGTCCTTCCCATTCCTTATCAGTCCTCTCAGCTCTCTTTGCACCCTTTTTAACTCCTCTTTGTCCCTGGATTTGAAGGCCATCCTCTTCTTTTCGAGGACGGCTTTAATTTCTGGGGTAATCCACGGTTTGTTGTTAGAGAAACACCGCATTGTAATTCGATTTACACAACACAACAAGAGGTGCTTTATATTGTAAGGTAATACTAGTCTATAGTATCCATCTATTTCCTTTTGTTTGTTCAGACTGGGCCCAGTTTGGGTGAGAAATGTGGTCCTCCCCCCTGGGCAGGTTGTCAGTCTGCCACAGGGCTAACACACAGAGACAGACACACACACTACAGCCAATCTACAATCACAAGTTGTTGCCTTATATAATGATATAACAATAATATGATAATATGGATGGATGGATGGAGTTGATTGAATGTCACATTATAACACTGTAGCATGGAAACGTGCTGCATACAGTAAGTCAGTTTGAATGCAAAGACGTAAGGTGAGTTGTGGCTTGTTTGAACTCTTATTATAACTCCTTCTGTGTATAATTCACAGAGTTTTATTGTGTTTCTGAGTCCATTGCAGATGAACTGCCAACTGCTAAATTTAGTCAGGGGAGGATCTGTAATGAGAGCACTTGCTTGTTTTTTTACACAATTTCATTGTACATGTACAATGACAATAAAGTGTTATTCTATTCTATTCTATTCTATTCTATTCTATTCTATTCTATTCTATTCTATTCTATTCTATTCTATTCTCTCAGACCTTGATGAAAAGTATCCAAATGCATCTCTATAAATTCTTCACATGTAGCTTTTTAATAATCAAAAATGTCTTTAACCCTTTCATGCATTAATTATGAGCTTAATCCGGATTTTTTTTTCTCAAGTATTTTTATTCATCTTTAGCCATGAAAAAAAGATTTTTGAACTTAATTTTTTTAAACATGTACTTTTCAGAGAGTTATTTTATATGTCCACTTAGGTGGACGCTGGCTGACCAGTGGGTGGCAGGGTACGGAGTGACACATTAGGGTCCAATGTAGTGATTTATGTGCAAGTATACCATCAACACTGACACAGACAGAAGAAAGCAGCCTTTGAATAGCTGTCCACTGCAGGTACCACTATGTGTGAAAAGGTTCATACGTTGACAATAATTCTTGTTTCTACCATAAAGCTGTTTGTCGGTGCTTCTAGTTGTATTAAGATGCTGTTAGGAAAAAAAGAGTCAGACACAGTTGGGGTCACTAAAGTGAATATTTATACCTCGAAGTTGGAGACGTAAGTATCACATCATTTCCCCCTGACAGAGACGGCACAAATGGCAACACACTCGCATACTTCCTCTTATGTTTAACGAAGTGAAAAAGCAGTTGTGTAAGTGAGAAGCCACAAAAGACAAAAAAATATTTGGAAAAGCTTTTAAAACGAAGTCAGCGTTGCGTTATATTTAGGTTTGTTCATAAAACTGTGCAATAAAACCTTCTCTGCAGTAGAGCGTTTTACACATCATATGCATACATTTGTTTATCATCACTCCTCTGAAACGCCAGATCGCCCTGCAGACTCAGACATTTCCTCCACAGACGACAACACTCAGCGACGCATGAGTGGGATGGTCTGGCACCAGAGGCAGACACGCAAGCGGTCGAGGTTTTGTTTTTTTTTGTAATGGAGCGTGGTCCTGTATCTCATGGACAACAAAAGTAGGAAGTCATTTTTGTTTTAATTAGAGGGAAATGGAACTTCCTTGTACCGCTCACTTCCCTGGCTCTGTGTTTACTGTAAATGATAGAAGGAATTAGAAATCCTGTTCCTTCGTAAAGGAGCTCATAAAAAGATATGCTCCCTTGTTACTTATCTGCTATTTGCCAGTCTTTGATTTCTCTCTTGTCATGGGCCAAATACGTGTCAGCTGCCACTGACGGTTGCCTTCTTGGAAATAACGCTGGGAACGTCGTGGAATTCATGAGGTAATAATTTACCAGTGATAAAAGGCCACATGCCCTAGCTCTCGTGCTCTTTGTGAGACAAACCTCTTGTGTTCTTAAAGGGACCTCGTTGTGGTCTTTATTTGAAGGGCTGGAGTGGTAAAATAATTGTCCGTTCCCTTTCTTTGGCAATTACTTCCCTTGTCAACTCTTGAACATAAGAAGTCATTTCCACTCACCCATCCAGACTTCTCCAAACTGGCCTGCTCCAAGTTTCTTCACCATCTTAATAGAGTCTTTGGATATCTCCCAGGCATCTTTATCCCAAGGTTTCTGAGCTTTGGGTTTTGCACAAGGACGCTCGAGTTTACGGCACAGGCCATCTGCTTTGTCTGGAAGGTACACACACGGACATAGAGCTCAGTTTTCCTAATCAATAACATAGCATGTGTAATCTTTTTGAAATGAAGAGATCAACATTGTTCTCTGATCAGCAGGTATGGAGCAAACCCTCCACCTGCAAAACCTCCACCAAATGACTGTTTCTGACAAATGTTCACTGAGAAATACGCACAAAGCATAATTCAACAGAAGGACACAACTTGTATTTTTCTAAAACCCGTGGACTAAACAAACAGGACATCTGATGTTTAATAGAAGAGATGTGAGCATGCTACACTGTGAAAATGCTCTTAAGTAAGTTACTGTAAAGGTGGCTGCAGTGTCTAAAATTACCATTATTATTGCTTTACTGCACTATTACTCTTTTATAGCTACAGCATTCAGTATTGCTTTTAATATTAGATTAAAACTGGTTTAGGTTTCTTAAATTTATATTATTAACACTTTATTTACATTTATAGTAATACATAGTCAGTACTATAAATGGATTGGCATTATAAATGAATGACAGAGTAATCTTCTATTTTCCCATATGAATAATATTTCACTTTTCAACA
The DNA here is from genome assembly GCA_015108515.1 of Hemichromis elongatus. Classification (NCBI taxonomy): domain Eukaryota; kingdom Metazoa; phylum Chordata; class Actinopteri; order Cichliformes; family Cichlidae; genus Hemichromis; species Hemichromis elongatus. Next base: position 10,680 of record VUQR01009599.1, on the reverse strand, counting down.
ACAATAATATACTGTATGTACATATTACTGTAGCTTTCTGTGAGTTTTAGAATACTACACTGTTTAAATGATCAAATCCAGTAATGCTAAACCTTTGCTGTCTCTCCTTACACCACGTACACGGATACAACATTGTGAGTGTGATAACAGACGTTTTGCTTTCAATTCCAGAGCTGTACTCACTGTGATAGTGTTTGATCATGCTGCCGATATCCTGAAAGGAGATTTTAGGAGAGATGTAGCAGCCGCCATTATCCAGCATCCTGATCTTGTAATGTTTCACTGACTCTGTTCCCTGGGCGTCCACATCTCTGATGGACAACGAGTAACTCCCTGTAAAAAAAAAGAAAAGGAAAAAAAGAGTGATTGGTGATTCAAAATCATTTAAATCGAGCACACACAAACCAAACTCCACGTGTTCAAAGTGGAGAATGCTGCTGAACGTGTGTGGGTATCTCAGAGCTACTGTGGCGGCCATACCTTTGGATGTTTCACTTTCTCTGATTAGATAAGCGCCTGGCTTGTTCGCTGGTGCCAGCAGCTGCCTCTCTGCATCCTTCCTTGTGATGTCCTTGAAAAACCAACTGCAGGGAACAAAAAACACAATAAATTTGTTAACCTTGATGCTGAACGCAAAAATGAATAATGTAATCTGAAGCAAAGAAGTAATATTAAGAAACAGTTACATACTCCTCTGTCTCCATGGTGTCAGCTTGGGCCACATAGTTGGACGGGATGAATCCCTCTTTGTTGTTTACCAGAGACTTTGCTTTCCACCACTCACCATGACTGTCAGTTCATAAATATATATATATATACAAATTTTAGAACTGCAGTTTGTATTGACAGAGATGTTGAAAAGGGCTTGAAAGATGATTTATTAAAAATTGGCTCAGAATCTACTGGACATCACAGAGGAAGTAGACATAATAGCTGAAATTGATTCACCAAAGTAAAACTTGTACATTTGGTTGCTGTAATTTCAACTATGAGGCCAAACAGATGTCTTTGCAAGTGAGGGAGATATCATCTTTGGTCTGAAAAACCAATAACAAACCTATCTGAGAGATAGATCAAACTTTAGAAATGGCTAAATCTCAAATTAAAACCAAATTTATCTTGTACCAGAATGACAAGAAGGGAAAAATCTGGAGAATGAAGGAACCAGGCCATGATTAGAGAGAGTAAAAAGAAATCTTTGGATTTTTTGCTTAGAGGGAATTCTTTGGAGTTACTGAAGAGCGATGCCACCTGCCGTGAGTGACTGGTGGTGAGGAGAGGGAGACAGGGGGCCTGAAAGCTGAAGGCTTTGCCTCCCATTCTACTTTAAATACTCCAGGAACCACAAAAAAGTGCTTTACTGGGATAGTGTGGTACGATGAGGTTTTCAACATGAGACAGGACCTGATCATTCAGCGCTCTCTATGTGAGGGGTAGAATTTTAGATTTGATTCTCAATTAAACAGACAGCCAATGAAAAGACGCAAATATGGCTTTCTAGCTCCTGATTAAAAATCCAGACTACAAAGGATTGTTATCCAGATAGTAAAAAAATAATCTTTATATGTAAGATGATGTCAGTTTGTCTATTTAATTTTTAGCATCTAAAACAGGGGGATTGTGTATAAAAGTGGAAGTGATTCTTGCCATTTCATGCAGTGCAGAAATAACGATACATTTACTGAGGATGAATCAGTATACCATGAATACCAGACACTCACTCTTCTAAGATTTTCATCTTTTCTCCCTTCTTGAATCCCAAGTCATCAGGATGTGCAGCTTCATAGGGAAAAAGGGCAATCACTATTTTACCCACCCCCTTTTGTTCTGAAATAGGAAACAGGAAATCTGTCATCATTTACAACATGCAACTAGACTCCTAGATCAATACAAAGGTTATGCTATTTTAAAACTATGTAAAGACACGGGCTCAACATATGCAGAAACGTCACAGAAGCAATTATAGGTCATGCGTCCTAGTTTAAAAGTTTACGCACCTACTTATAAGCAGCTGTAGTCTTAATCACTAATGAATAATAATTTTGATTCTTAAAATTGCAGCTTAGTTGGATGTACTTAAACACCTTTGTGTACACTGCTACATTCTAATATGATGTGGAAAATTACATGGTTTACACATTTAATCTAGTTTAGCTAGGTCTTAGAAGGGTATCTTCTATAAAAAGTATCATGACTAAGACAGGTCTACATTCACTTTCTATTTTAACCTATACTCACATATTTGACTAAATGGTTTATTTATTCTAAAGTTTAGCTATGAAAACTAATTTTCTTAGTAAATTTGCTAAATTGGTAAGAAAAACTTGAAAGATAGCAGATAAATAAACAGAAAGCAAGGAAGAAAGGGTCGTACCCTCCATTTTTTGGAACACCTGACCCGGTAACAGCGAGTTACTCTGCAAAAGGAAACAATATTATGGTTACACCGTGTCTCTCTATCGTCATTACTTCTGTTACTTTAAGGCGGGCATCATTTCCATCATTTACATACAGATTTTTGCACAGACTTGTCATTTCCTACTAATAGATGTCATCACTTGCGAATGGGAAATTCTATTAAGTAGGAAACATTGAGCAACTATTTTTCAAAAACTAAAAGTTTGTATCTACAACCTACTATGTAAAGAAAAATGAATCATTCTGTTCTTCGTTTACAATAATGAAGAATAAACCGAATGATGATTATAAGTCAATTTTTGATTTAATGAAAACAATAGCATGCTTCCCATTTATGATTTGACATATTTTTTTAATCTAACAAAGATTTTGTTGGTGTAACTTTAAATACAAATAATCAGATCTTACACTCAATCACACCTGAGCTTACTACTTACCGTGTTGATTTTTGGACTAAGGGTGGGGTCTCTGACATAGCGTGACTGGTCCGAATGCGCTGCGTTGTTGTCTTTCCCGTCTTTTAGCGTGGATTTCATGCAGCCCATTCTGTGTGCAGGAGGAAGTGAGAAAAAGGAAGAATGAAGGGAACTGTTACAAATATACCATTTACACCTGCTGAAAAAAACATAGTGCATATAAAAAGTGTGGCAGCAAACACCTGTGACTTTTCAGTTCTTGCATTTGAAAATAAAGACCCAAACTGGTCTCATGTTTCCAGTCTTATTTATAAGTCCAACATAAAGGGGAAGTGAACATGGAAGACAACAAGAAGCAATAATAAGAAGGTGCTTCACAAAAACAAACTGCTGCACATGTGCAAATGTAACTGTAATAACTGCACGGCAGACCCGTCCATGGTGTCATGCTTTTCAGCGTCTTTATTATCGCGGTTGCTGTCCTTACACGGGGCTGCAGCTTTGCAGCTCGCAGTCACACACACTAACAACAACCACATCGGGCTCTAGTTCAGTCTACTTGAGCAGGTGAGGCGCGATTGCTCATGCTGTCCAGGTGCGTCCGCCTCCCTGGCAGCCGCACCACAGGCCACACCCCGCCCTGCCACAGTGATCTTCTGTAGATAAAATATGATGACTGTAATGACTTTTATACTGGCACTCAGATTTACATCTTATGGCAATGTCATAGGTGCAATCTCCACTTTACCCAGGTATAATAATAAAGGTGTTGACCTCTGGATTGTTAACATAATAGGGGTGCATTGCTTTTATCTTATTTAAATGGGGAAGTATTTCCAGTACAATTTTTTTTTTTTTTTAACCATTTGGCTTAAAACACAGATCGTTCTGTCTACGATGCCTTTTAACTTCTTGCTCTGTTTTTAGGGATGTTTCAGTGACCAAGTGAGCTGCTGCTGCTGTCTTTGCAACTTTCAGGAAAAGATCTTTCGGTAAAAAGGAGAAGCAGCCATAGGGAGGATTTGATGATGCAGTATAGCCAAAATAGACTTGAATGAGACATTCTGCTTCTTCTGCCTCTACAGCCAAAGCGTTAGCGTGTGGACTGAGTACACGCTTTGTAGCATTTTGTCAAACCTGAGCAGGTTTAAAATATATATAGAGTCATGTAACTTTCTATGATATAAGGCCAAAATGCATATAGTTATTTGAGAGCTTCAATCTTCTGGCAGAGCCAAAGCTAGCTCTTTCACCATTTTTTTTAAAGCTTGTGCTAAGCTAGACTAATGACTTGCTGGATTCAGCTTTATATTTAACAAGATTACAACCGGTAGCAGTCTTTTAATCTAACTTTCAGCAACACCAACCAACGTTTCCGGTAGCCTAAATGTCATTAGACATGGCACTTCTCACACAAACTCGGATATTTCAGGTGAAAAATTCTACGTTTTGTGCCAGATCAGGGTGTTACTGCTGTAACTCAACAAATATGTTGCAATGTCACTGCTACTTTCTGACATGCCTGCAATTTATCCAGTGCTGGTTTCTGTTCAGGGTAATTAAACATGTGTTACTGCAGGTTGCTGCATTTCTTTTCTTCCTATTTTGACCTTCGTGTGAGTGGTTGTGAGTGGCAAATGGACATGAAGCCCACCAACACCAATGTGTACTTGCTTTATACATGCACACACTGACCACATGCCCACAAAGATGAGAAAACCACCAACAACTTTTCAAATGGTGATGTTGGTTTTTATAAGAAAGAGGTGTTATAGGTTTCAAAATATATCAAAGTTAAAAACATTTAAATTATTTATTTCCTATATTGTAGTTTTAAAGAACGATAAAGTGACATTTGTACCTTATTTTAGCAATGAAAATATTTTAGGTAATGTGTGAACATAAAAAGTAAATTTTATAGCGGACAAGAAACTTAACATCCTATGAGCGTGAGAAACACCACCTTTAAAACCATTTACACTTAGATTGACAAGCAATGTGGTTTAAATACACAAAAAACATAAAGCGCTAAAATAAAACCCAAGTCAAATAAACTTGACTGCTTCCCTGCAGGGTAAACAGAACATAGGGTGTTTCTGTAGAGCAGAAGTGCATGGTGGTTTTTTAACACCTGTTATTCAAAGTACCACGGAAAAATAAATAAATAAAAGCTCCTGTCCTTCTCCAGGAAACTAAAGTGCAGCACAGCTGAACCAAAGAGAAAAGGGGAACATGTTTAACTAGTCCTATAGGTCAGCAGGAACAGAAGTACCAAGGAGATGAGATATTCTTTGGTCAATTGTTTTAGGACAGTCATAAAATAAAACAGGACAAAACGAGAAAGAAAACCCCCACAAAAATTAATTAGAGTGTTTCTTTTTTTTTTTTTAGTTTAAGGTGCTAGCTAACATGTTCTCCACGTCAGCGCTAACATGTTGATTTTTAGTCACCCTTAGCATGTTGTTGCATGCTAATGTATGCTAACTGGAAAAAGCACAGCTTAGGCTGGCAGAAATATTAATAGGTTATTATATTGAGGCATATTACGTCGTGAACCAAGCCAAACAGCTTAAAGGAAATTTTGACTTGATAACATTACTATCAGTAATAGTAAAGTGGTACATTTTAGGGAAAAAAATATGACAAATCCCAAAAACATCTGGAGGGGAACATGAATGACTGTTGATCTGAAACCAAAGTGTTTCTTTAGCAAAACCAAAACCTATGCTAAAACCATTTACTTGTGTTGCTTCTAGGCTGCCGCTGCATAAAACAGTTATCCTACCATATAATGGTAAAAATGTTTATTATCTTTATACTCATGTGGAAGGGCTGAGTGCAGAACAAAGTTAGCCAGCTGGACTGAATTGAGTTGTTTGAGTTAAGGGGGGAACTCACCATTAATTAATGGAAATAGAAAACAGGCACACCTGAAAACCAGCCTAAAACACATTTGCGAACTGAGATGACAGTGAGTAAATGTAAGGAAGCAAAACCACATTTTTCTTGGTGTGGATAAAGGTCAGTGAAGGAGTCCATTACTAGCAGTTTGGCAGTTTTGCACAGGCTTGTTTTGCGCTTTGTTGGTGCAGTGCCTCTGTTATATATATAACTTGTCAGCAAACAGCCGGAAACTAGGGGTCTGAAGGGCTTAGGGCACACACGCACCATGGGCTATGGCACACACACACACACACACTTCCTCCTTTTGCGATCGACTGAGGAAAAGACTGGATACGTGAATAAATGCAATGAATTTGAATGTTTAATCTGTTGCTACACTATACATGAAACCATATGAAAAAAAAACATAACAGAAAATAAAACATTGATTTTAAACAGGTTGCACTGCTGAGAACTTAATTTAAACTAATTATAATTCATGTAAATTATGACTATGTGACTTAATTAATAAAGCCTCCACAAGAAACAGAAAAAAAACATATTTTACATAATTCAGTTTAATAAACCTTCTTTTTCCTACAAATAAAAAAAGTTACGCACACGTTTACCTCTCCTAATGCGTCTGCGTAAATCAAGCATGTGTCTGCCTGATGGCACTTGGAGTCGGTATACATTACAGCTTACCTCTCTCAGTCTGTATCCCTGGTTAAGGAAAAGGTTAATCCAAAATGTACAACTGTTTCAGTCCTCAGCTACGTCCTCTCTGTGCTTGACATGGAAGTGGGTGACATCCGCGGGGCACTGGTGTTGAGGTGGTTTGATCAGCTGGCCGCCCTGGACTGTTATACCAATGAGTGAATGAGGAACTGGTTGGGGATTTTTCTTTCTTAGTGAAACTTCCTGGTACAATTGTCTAATGATTATTTGCATAATCAGCACTGCGCGCACACACACACACAGAGTGAAAGAGACTGAGAGACGCAGCAGACAGATGGTCTTTCAGCGCTACACATATGGAAATACTCTGTTTAACCTGAATTTTCCAGCGTGTCATAGAATCCCTTTAATTTAATGTAATCCCCTTAAAAACAAAAGTCAAATATTTTAGTGTCCCCTCGTGTCCTTTAAAAAAAAAAAAATTAAATAACTCATTCTATCCATTTATTAGTTGTTCACTGTTTAAGTCTAATGCAGGTTTCATAAATTCCCCCACACTGCCACCTGCTGGTCAAACTGCAGGAGTACAGCAGACTTATAGGAGACTCGCATTTTTCCTCTTGTCCAGTTTATTTCACTTTGTTTGACACGGGGAGTAGAAAACGGTTATACACAGTCAGACAAACAGCAACAAATTTCACAGAATCATGCACCTGCCAAAATCCGACATGCTGAACAGTTGAGTTTACACAGTCTTCTTTAAAACCAGAGTGAGCCCCGAAACAGTTACATGGCAGTTTACAACTTGAACACCTGATTGAGTGAGGATTACAAAATAAACAGTTATAGCTACATTGTCTTCAGTATGATTGACTTACTGTCAAGCTGGAGGATTACAGGAAGGTTATAGTTAGCAAAAATGGTGAAGAGAATGACAGAACAGTTTTGTGCATGCGTGGTGGCCTGTACGGATGATAAAGTCAGCTAGCTATTACACACAGCAGCAGGAACATAGCTCAGGCTCAGTGTCAGAAAAAAACCCCAAACAAACAATGTTATAAATCCTGGAAGCTCCACGGAGTATTGCATATCTACATTTAAGGAACAGTTTGACATTTTGGGCAATGCACTTTCTCAGTTTACCGATGACAGATTAGAAGATCGGTCTCTTAACAATGTAGCTGGAGCATGCAGATAATTAGCTTAGCTGCAAAGTATGAAGGGTTTCTATTATGCTCATTTTTAGCTCTACATCTTAAGGGAGTACACTAGAGTAGTGTTGCAAGATTCATGACTTTTTAAAATCATTAATTATCTCATACTGCACTCCCTGGAGGTCACATCGCCTCTATAGTTTTTAGGGAACTCCAACAGAATCTTGAAAAAACTGACTTTGATTAGTGTTTATTTAACAACTCCTTCATTTTTAGCCTGTATTTTAATGTGATTCAAATGCAACAGGTTTTATTAGTGACCAGTGTGAAGGTGCATATCAGACAATTAGCAAGATGTAAGATTTGGGTGAATTTTTCAATGCTAATGTTTTAATTGTAACCTGTAAGGAAGTTTCTGTTACCTAATCCATTTCTTTACTTCATATTAGTTATTATGTCCCTCTGCAATCCACCTCAGCGCCAAGCCTACAGAGCGGACAACATCACCCACATGTGTCTAAATTCTCAATTTGATCCTTTCTGCCATCACCATCGTGGTCTTTTGACATCGGAGGTGGCAACCCCTAACCTCTCTCAAGTAAATGTAAGCGTTTGGAAAAATGTAGCACACAAAATAGCACATAGACATTTTATCATTTCATCAGCAAGAAAGTGAAGAAATGCATTTACAAAAATGTCAAACCACCCCTCAAAGGTTGTGACAATTAAATTGTTAGAAAAGGTTTAAAAAAAAAAGTATAAACATTTTTCTAAACATGTACATCATCGATCTTTAATCACTGAGCGACTGACATTTAGACTGAGTGAAAGTGCAATATTAAGTAATGTTGGTGTCAACAGACCACACGGCTACTGCTCTGTTGCATCCTGCTGCTTTCTACAGTACAGAACGGCAAACACACTTTCCAGCATATAAACAAGCAGTCAAACCTCAGCATTCTCCTCTCAGGTTTACTTCAGCCCAATCCATTTTGCTCTGCAGTATTATCAACTTAGCGTTAGCATAAAGCCATTAACTGGCAGTACAATCTATCAGCACCTCTACTTCTACAGACATGCTACTCCCACTGTGAGCCATTACTTCAGCACATGTCAGTGGTCTTACAAATTGCTTCAACTACTACAAAACTCACATAGGAGCCTTGTCTATTTTCTTCATTTATTTCAGTCCCCCAACCCTATATTGTTTAGTAAATAAGACTGAAAATAAAATTAGCTTTACGAGAGCTACAAATTGGCCTCTCTGCCTCCCCCCCCCCGATTCTAAAAAGCACCCTGCAATCACTCTGTTATTCTACTGCGCAGCAGAGCCACGCTGGGTGTTCACATTACAGCACTCCTCCAGGTGAGTTTGGAAGACAGTGCCCTGCTTGAAGGCATATCAGCAGTGATGGTACTACCCTCCAGCCACCAGCCCACTTTGGACAAACAGGTTCATCATGGTGGGAGCCTTGCTCCATCCTGCAAATCTCTGTCTGCTGGCTGGAGTGTGCTGCAGGTTAGCTGTTCCTCTGCTCCGCCTCCCTCTGAGCCGAAGAGGAGGAGCTCTGGCTGTCCTCAGTGTCGTCTCCATCTACAGAAA
>VUQR01009598.1:5951-19553 GCA_015108515.1 Hemichromis elongatus | reverse complement strand
TACAAATACATACATTTCAATATAGCTGTCCTTCTGATTAATTTACATGTTGAAAGGGAGTGGGAAGAAGTAAACACTTGTTTAATCCCACCCCTTTGCCATGAATTAACAGTTAATATTTAGTCAGCTTCCTTACTGATATACTTTGTAATAAAAAATAGTGAACAGATTTCTGATATACTATATACTATAATATCACATCATGATTTTTTTTTTTTTTTTTTTTTTTAAATAGAGACATTCACTTACTTTCAATATTTTCCTTTTCTTTATAGTTCGAGAAGATCATATTTTTATAACTCTTTTTAAACAGTTTTATGTTTGGACATTGCTTTAAATCCATATTCAGACTGTTCCACAGTTTCACTCCATGAACAGAAACACAGAAGCTTTTTCTTGTAGTACGTACCTTCCCTGTTTTGAAGTTACAAAACCCCCTTAAATTATAACTTCCTTCTTTCAAAAAAACTTTAAAGAAAACTTTCACTTTCAAAGCTGGTCACTTAGGTCTTCAGAGCAGAGATCACTGCTGGTGCCACTAATTTTAAAAGACGTGGTGATCAGGTCTTTGGAGTGGTTGTTCCAAATCGCTCAGCTGGATTGCCCTCATTGCAATTTTATTGGAAAGGTGATGAGAAAAGGCTTCTTAAAAAACAGCTAAAGGCAGAAAAGGGGTGTCATTTTTATTAGGACTTGGTTATTTTTGTGACCTTGTGCTGTTTACAAATATGTTTTATTCTTTTGCTTCTATTTAATTGTTTTTTTTGTGTTTTTTGGTTTGACCATTTTAAACCCTGTTATTGATCCTCAAATTCACATATACACATAAATCTGTTTGTACCATTTTTCTATGGTCAGCTTCAATACAACTTTGATCATTTCAATTTATTTAGGTAACTTACAACAGTCAGTTTATTTTATTTTATTTGTGAGGTGGAGAGAAACCCCAAAATTGCCTTATAATGGGGTGAAACATGAAGAAACCTCCAGCTGAACAAGTCTCAGGGGTGGAGTGAAGGGACTGAGTAAAGATCAGGTCCTATCTTATTCCCATTGGTAACTTTTAGGAGGAGAAAAAAAAAGGAAAGAAAAATAATCTTTCTAAGGGATGACTCAGCCCATGGCTTCCAGAAATAGTCTTTCTATATCAGTACCCATCACTCAAACGGCTGTGAGCTTTGTGAGTTTTGTGGTCATAGTCGCTTCCCCGCTCCACGCTGTGTCTCTGTCACAGCTCCTCAGCAGGGCAGCATAGCTCATTTTGGACCATTTTAAATTCTTGCCATTTCGGGGAGAGTTAAAATTAGCTCACCGGCACCGAGCAGCCCTTCATTCAGAAGTTATTACACCCTGAAGCAGCTCTGCACAGGAAAGACAGAAAGTCCTTTTGTACAACGCAGACACGCCAGGGAATAAAGATGACACAGAAGATTTGTCAAAGACCTGCTTGGAATAAAAACGTCATAAAAATCCGATACATACGTGGATTTGTGTGTTTTGTCAGTCAGAGCTGCGCTCACAGACTCTGATAAGGTATTTGCCTTTCCAGATTTAGAAGCACAAACTCTTGCAGCAGCTGAATGCGTCTTGAGCTCAGCGAGGGCGATCTGAAGATGATCCGTGAGGGTGACACTCTGGTGCACTTTCTGTATTTCTGCTCTTCCTTTCTGCTGATATGAACTGGCTCATAGAGGCTTAGATATCAGTTCTCATCACTTCTTATGCATAAACTGAGGCTTGAATCAAGATTATTTGTGATCGGCACAAAATCTATGATCCATTCAAGCAAACAATTTGCAGATGTAGAGAAAGACTGACAACTTTCTGGCAGCCACGGCTCACTAGAAAAGAGTTAGTAATGCCTGACTGGTTGACAACTGGTCGCTGGAGGCTGCTTACTGTCACTATGTGAAAATGGTCACCAGCAGATTGCTTTAGTCCCTGTAGTTTACATGGAAGAAGTTGTCAGGGGCTGCTGACTGGTCAGTAGGCCTGATTGACTGAGGACTGTTTCAGGCACACTGGAGTGCAGCACTACAAATGCATGAATGAATGCATGGATGCATCCGGTGGCAGATTTTCAATATTCTCGCTTGTCTTTCCTCCACAATTTAAGTCATACTAAATGCCCTCTTTTTTATATCTAAGCTACACTAACACATGAGATAATCATGAATCTACAGTATATTTTATCAGCCTCAAACATGCTTTCTAATAGCCAGCAGAGGGTGATTTCTCTAATTGCAAAAGGAAGTGCTTCCTATAGCAAAATGGCTCTACGGCTGACTTTATGACTTCAGTAAATGCTTTTCTGATAGCTTTAAGGTCTCAATCACTGTGAGGGTAATGTCTGTCTCTTTGTTAGCCTCTCGATGGACTGGCAACTTTTTGCTATAACAGTTAAAATGGCTACAGAGTCCCTGTGACACCGAGTTACATGGATGGATGACCCGGTCTTGGAGTTGAGTTAATTTTTTGCATAAAAATGATGTGCTACTATAAAAGATTGATGTATTCCTATTTTTCACACAGCTTATGTGATGAGCCAGCTGATGATCTTCTCCACAGTTGTTTTCACTCTCTGCAGGCGTTTGCGGTCCATAGCAGTAGTGTTGCCATACTATGCAGTGATGCAGCTGGTCAATGTGCTCTCCACAATGCAGCTGTAGAACCTTCTGAGGATTTTCTCCAACATATCAAATTTCCTCAGCCTCCTCAGGATGTACAGCTGCTGTTGAGCCTTCTTGACCAGCTGTGTGATGTTCAGTGACCAGATGAGGTCCTCACTGATGTGGATTCCCAGGTATCTAAAGATGCTCACCCTCTCCACTTCAAGCTCCCAGATAAACAGCGGCTGGTGAGGCCTCCTCTTGTTCCTCATGTCCACTTTCATCTCATTTGTCTTATTAGTGTTGAGGGTAAGGTTGTTGTCCACACACCATGACACCAAACCGGCCACCTCTGTCCTATAAGCTGCTTCGTCCCCTTCAGTGATGCGACCGATGCAGTGTCATCCACGAACTTCAATATAATGTAATCAGTGTTGGAGGCCACACAGTTATAGGTGTACAGGGTGTAGAGGATGGGACTGGACACAACCCTGTGGAATGCTAGTGTTTGTGTAATGCTGGCTGAAGTCCTGTTGCACTGCAACAGGGTAAACACACACTAAATAAATGTGTATCACTACCACTGCACTTCATGTGCTTATTAAAAAAAAATTCTCAGAAATGTTTTCTAGTGTATTTTACTGAATATATAACAATTAATATGAATCATTCTTGTATAGTGCTCTTGCTTTTATTACAGCTAATTTGTTTTTTTCCTTCCTGACCCTTGTGCTGCTGTTAATTTCCCCAGTGGGGGGATAAATAAAGTGTACATGTATGCCTTCTGTGGAATTTTATTTAAATTGGAGTTTCATGAATATTATGAATCATTTAATAAGAAAGTGTTGGAAATGCAAACAGTCATCTGTGACAGAAGAGTAAAACACACACACATTCACAGAGGATGATACAATTCAATTTAAATGTAGGACATCTCACAATGCTGCTTACTTAAAGCAGCTAATAAAACTTAAAAAAGCAAAACATTTACTTGGAGTTGTTTGTATAATGTGCTATACTTGGCCCTAAGATGAAGGGGAGTGGGGATGGACTGTTTCTTCTTGTGGAGTCGACTTGTATGTGTGCCTACAAATCATTTAGCGTCCTGATAGCGTGTCTTTCTTGCTGTATCTGGACTATTTGCTCTGTTTCCCCTTCTGAGGCTCTTATCTTCCCTCCCTTCTCTATCTCCTCTCAATGAGACACATCACAAATGTAATGGTGCTGTGTCTATTCTTGGGGTGTGCGTCTCTGACATGAGATATTGGACTGTAATAACCTACGGCACTGCACTCTGCCCATCTTTGTTTGATTTCATGTTTCGGTTTCCTGTTCCTCTCAGCAGACTGGCTGCTGATGTTTCGGATGTCAGGATCAGACGTTGTTTATTGGGTCAAAAGCTTTGCTCTCTGGAAGTGTTCGGGAGGCTGTTACAGATCCCGAGAGGGACTCAAAAGCTAAATACACTGTGGAAAGAAAGAATGAATTACTGTTGTCCTCACTTTAATGTAATTATTTCATTTAATTATTATTTCATTATATTTTCAAATGGAAATTATAAACTCATCTTACTTATTCCACTCGAATTCTCTCTGGGACAAATACAATGCTGGACTTCGTTATTAGAGTTAACATACATAGGGAGGATGTTTTTCCTCTTCTACCCTCAGGCTTTCTACATGTTCTTTACTTGTATTTTTTTAAATAAAAAGAAAATGAATGAGTCACGGTGTTCAAACAGACAGAATGACAACCACGTTCACACCGCAGCAATAAAAAGCGACGGGTTCCTGTCAAACTGCTGCAAAGGAAAATTTAATTCTCTTTCAGCTTTGTCAGCCTCCTGCCTCACCTCAGGTGGAACGTGATCACAAGCAACAGATGCCTTCACCATCTGATGCAAACCCTCTTTAAATCTCTTCATGCTGTGAAATGTTATTTTGATTGCCCCTCCTTATCATGTATTAAAGTCCCGTGAGAAGACAACCTGAGGCTCCAGCTGTATGAGGATGTTATACCATAAGTGAAACTGGTTAGCTGAGGCATCATGATGTGAACCAATGGTATGCCAGGAGGACAAAACAAAATTGTGTAAAAAAACCCCAAAACTTTCTCATAAGGTGTCCTAGACAGATCTTCACTGAAAACAATATCTAGAGGCAGTTTTCAACTTGTGAGTCTGTGTGTGTGTCATCATGAGGGAGTGCCATCCAGGAGACACCAGAGCAGAGTCTGAAGATGGCTTTTGTCTTCCTTTTAGAATAAGGGTGTAGTCCCACAACTCACTGATGCTGATGGTATAACCTCATCATGAAAAGCTTTGTCTTTGCGATTGTGAGACGCGGTTTTGGAGTTAGTCAAAGCTTGGATTATTTTCTCTTTGTGTTCTGTTTTGAAGGGCTTGTCAGCTGTTCAGTACCCAAGCTGAGATATCCAAATTAGATATATGGGATTCATATTTATTAAATTGTTATGAATAATATATATATTTTTAATGACAGCCTGGTAGTTAGCACCGTCCTGGGTTTGAATCTGTCTGGCTGAGACTTTTCTTCTCTGGATACCCTGGCTTCCTCCCACACTCCAAAATAGGCACAGTTAGTGGGGTTAGGTTAAATAGGGAATCTAAATTGCAGCACCTTGAAGGTAAAAAGGCATCTACATGGAATCAGTCCACAGAGGTGTTGCTCTGCCCCTGTCAGCAAGCCTCCCCAACAAAACTCACTTTCCCAGCATTCTCTGGAGTCCTTATTAGGTGACATCAAGCTCACTTTCTGCTCACATGTTGCTCTTTGGTGACCTTTTACTTATTTTTCCTACTTAAACTTATTTAATCTTGGTGGATATGTGAGTTTGTAAAACTGAGAAAGACTTTCTATGTAGGTAGATTTTTTTTAAATTTTCCATTTGACATTTATTCAAAGACATTTTTCTAGCTGTAATTCTGTGACTCCCCTCAGACCAAAGGTCAGTCATGAATGTAAATATCTGTTAGCTGGTGGCAAATCAGACAGGGACTGTGCTTCTCCTGCTGATTTTAAAATCCTTAATAACATCCAGGAAAAAAAGTTAAAAAATGTAAACTCATATTTGTTAATTTAACTAGTATTGCAGAACATCTACTCTACATTTACCTTTGTCTGTAATCATTGTTTTATTGGTATCTCTTCTACCACATAATAGCAAAACTAACATGGTATATGCTTTTGGCAGCAGATGAAGATAAAAATTATTTTCGTAAATATTATTAATTATTGGAAGGAAAAGTATTTCAAAATTATACTATGATATAGATTTGTTGGGGCTATAGAGCCTCAAAGATGACTCACACTGTGAGTGGCTCAGATAGGGTCTCCCACTGATGCTTTGAGCTTCTGGCTGCCCCATGTTTGGGCTCCAGGCATTTAGCCAGCCTCTTCACTCTTTTTATTGGTTTAGCAGAAGGCCAGTGGTCATCTACCAGGCTGGAAATGTAGGATTTGTAGTTTAAAAGACATTTAGGACAGGTCTCCTTTAAAGTCCAACGCTGAACTGGATCAGCCCAACGGTCACATGGATGGATGGATGAAAGCTTCAAAGTCAGATTGGTCTTTTTGGCCTAAAACAATGATTGAAGTGCAGATTTTTCAAAAGAAGAAAAAAATATTTTCTTCACAGCAGACAGAGGTGTTGGTGTTGATGGCCTTTGTAACAGTGCATTGAAACAGAAACAAAGCAGACAAGCCAAGCAAGCTGTCAGAAAGAACAGAAGCAAGGTGGGACCTGTGCGATTGTGTTTACCTTAAGAGCACGCTGCTCTCAGTGCCTCAGACGACGCCTGTCTCAGAAACAGCCCGATGAAACCAGCGTTTGTTTACCAGTGTGTCCTGGTGTGAATGATTTAGGCAGGTGGAGTAGATGTAAATCAGCATATGAGATGAGCCCATCGTATGATTGTACATCACTGAGCCATATGATTAAACTCCCACCTCTGAAGAATACGCACAGTCAGCTCGAGATCCAGCAACAGACAGCCAGGCCTCGAAATTAACCAACACCTCCAAGAAGACATAATAATCTCCCGAATGTCCCGTAATTATAACCAAAATGTAAACTTAAATACAGACTCTGAGGTGACTCATGCGGTTCAACATGGCAACTAAGGTTTTCCTTCCAGGGAAAGAGCAACATCCTGTGAGCAAACAGATCCTAGGATTAAGGATTAAGATGTACTGGGGACT
Source organism: Hemichromis elongatus (assembly GCA_015108515.1). Lineage (NCBI taxonomy): Eukaryota > Metazoa > Chordata > Actinopteri > Cichliformes > Cichlidae > Hemichromis > Hemichromis elongatus. The sequence goes on along the minus strand of VUQR01009598.1, from coordinate 12,724 downwards.
CCTAATGGAGTATGAGTCCTTGTTGAACTTTCTAGCCTGGGGAAGTTTCTTCCAGGAATTATATTAAAGGTACCACCATTCATTTTTTTTGGTTATCTAATAGAAAAAAAAGTACTCAAAAAATACATCACATATAACTACATCTCCAAAAAATTGGCAGATTGCCATAAGCTTCACCCATCCTGCCATCTTGAATCCAGTGGTCGACAAACAGTAAAACAGTTGATCAGGTACTTTCAATTTGACAATCATAAATAGTTGTTTCAAACTATAAATGATCATTTAAAATTTGTACATGTATAATGTCATCATCTCATCATTATATCTTTCACCTCCTCCTCCACTCCTCTCTTTCCTTCGTCACCTTTTCTTCATTCTCACACCTCCATCCTCATCTCTGACTGAAACTTAGATAAATATGTTTATTTATTCCTGTCAGCCAGCTGACAACGAACCGACTAAACAACAACAGCTGGTTATAAGCAAACATTATACCAGCTAATGAGTGCTCCAGATATTTCTCTCTTACTCTTTCACACACACACACGCACACACACACACACACACACACACAAAGAGGGAAGACACTGAGAAACACACGGGAGACTGAACTTGTCCTGGAATTCAGTCCCAAACGCCTTTGAGTGACGTCCGTGGTTTAAAAATACAGAGTTTGCAGAAAATGGATAGGTTACTGCATCCTTGGTGACTTGTCCCTGTTTCTTACTGGTGTTCCACACATTGCAAGCAATGCTTCAGATTTCCCAGAACCCACCGGGGTTGTGTGAAATGCTGGTCCGGTGCAATGTTGACAATTTACAGTGTGTGTGTGCAAAGTGAGAGTGCATGTCACATTCCCTCATTTCATGACGTGCCCGGGACTGCCTGCCTGCATACATTCGTTGTATCCATCACAGCCCAAGTTTGTATGCGATCTGTGCAACACAGCGCCAAGGAGAGTAACTGAGGCTTGGCTGAGCGGCAGCTCATGCCATCAGGCCAAGTGATGAGGGTTGTATGAGGAGCAGAAAAGAGTTGCATTCATGAAACTTGGAGAGAAATACTTCTCATGGCTGTTTACTAGACTACTGCATGCCAGCAAAGACAGATCACATCGACACAGGTCGACTTTTATGCATCTCCCGTGGCTGGATTTTCTAAATATGTCCATTTTTGTGTTCCATCTTTTTTAAATCACCTGAATAAACCTATGTTCAAAGGGTCCTCGCAATATGAGATATTTAAAAGTAATAATTAAAAAAAACAAAAAAACAAAACTGGAGAGTACCTGTAATATTTCAAGTTATAAACCTCAGTATCTCACACTATGACATATTTGATTACACCTTCCCTGCCTCATAAATAACTGCTTCTTTCAAACTGCACAACTCCTGTTAATTTTTTCCAAACATGTTAAATATTCCTTTAAAAACAACAAATATTATGTATTTGTATATCTACCAGCAGTGTGTGTCAATTAATTAAAGACAGACCTACAAGAAGCTGAGCACTTTCTCCAGCGTTCACCTTCAAGGTATTTCTGTCCTTATCCAGATTACCCTGAAATCCCCGTAAGGCCTGGACAATCCTAAGCTATCCAGGGCTCTGGGGCAACCAAAACCTCCCCTTCTTCCAGTGGCCTACTTCAACACCAGTATAACTACACTGCAGACCTATTTTACTTTCCCTTACATTCACATCTACTCTTCCTAAATAACGCCTCAATTTTATTACACGTTCTTCCTTTCACCCCACTGTCATTTATCAACTGTAAATCCTCTACTTACAGCACCTGTCATCAGCGTGTTATCTTTACTCCGAACCATGTGCAACTATTGATCAGGTGCGTGTTATTTTTATTCCTCTTCCTCAGTCCAGGTAAAGCGAGAGGCCAGTGAAGCAGAAGGACGGTCTCAGTTGGACACTGCCCGGTCCAGCGACACTACCAGCATGCTGTAATCTTATCGGGAATCTTTCCATAACAGTCAGCTCCTCCTTCTTCTAAGCCCAGCCAAATACCTGACAACAAGTCCAAACAACAGGCACCACAAATAAGAATTGGGAGTCATTAGTGTACAGTAACTTTCGTGCCAGATTTATACCCAACAGTACAATCTTAATTACCGCACTGGCTCCATGGCCTAAAGAGAGGATTAGAATTAGAAAAACGTGTACTCCTGCTCTGTCTGTAACTCTGCCTGACTCCAGCCCTCCGAAACAGCTTATATGTTAGTAAAAATATCAGAAGCGGTTCTCCTGGGCTCCTCAGATGGCTGGGAGAGCATTAGATAATCACTGGACCCCCCTCCGTCTTCTTCGCTTGCTAAAACAGGACCACTGATGTCACTGTTGCGTGAGGGATTAGTGAGTGACACGAGCTGGGGCTTGGCACACAAACTATACTGGAATCACAGACAAACACACACACAGAGACACGAAACGCTGAATAAGGATGACTGCATGCCAACAGAAACATTTAAGGGAGTTTGTAAGAAACACAAAGACATAATTCTGGAAATTCAGACCCAATCAATTCAGGTGGATGTCAAATATTTTACTGGTGTCCTTAAAATTGAGTAGTATTTAAATTATAACCATAACTACGTTTAGCCAAAATGTTTTCAGCTGCTTGTATCATTCACACCTGAGCAGGTTTGTTTTTTTTTCTTGCGTACCATCGCTGGCATTTCAACTGTTTTCTTTAGGACATTATGTAAAGAAAGTATGAAAGATTTTATGATGTTTATACTCACATACACTCAATACTGATTTTAAATGGAGAATTGGACATTTAATCCCCCAGCATGTGAGCTGTTCATTTTATTTGATGTCATTTACATTCAGAGAGGATTTAGTACATCTATTGCATCCTTTTCCATCTTGAAAATGCATTCTGCATAAAACCCATTTCACCTCATCCAATATTATTGGTAAATAGATAATGTATTTGTAAATCCATCGTATAATTAAATAGAGACTTTTAAGACAACTCAAGTGTACAGAGAAAATTCTTTCTAGTGATTAGCAGGCATTTCTAGGGCTTTACCATTTTCTTACTGATAGGAGGCAACGAGTGACGTGACGCAATATTGTCAGGTAACCACTCAAAAAGCTAACACAAAATCTCCCTTAACTTTACGTTACTATTTATTGATTTTTCTTCCCTACACATTAAGCAGAAATTGGTTTCTTGTACACAACTTGTTGCCGCTTAAGGTAGAAAAGCCACATCGCACCTCTTCAAGCTTTCTGACTTTGTTGAAGCAGAAATATCTAGAACAATATTTCACAACTCTAAGCAGCTGTTCTTGTTACAATGCACACAGTAATACAGGCAGTTTGTGAGGAATGTCATCAGGCAGGTGCAACAGGTATGATAAATGGCACGGGCTCTCGTGAACGTCACGCAGGAATGTTTTACTTGTGTCACTTCTATTAGAAACATGTAAACATGTCATCAATGACTTTTTCTTTCATTAGGGTGTATCCTTTCATAGTTTCCACTGAATCATTTTCTACTCTCCTCAGGCGTCCAACAGGCAGTCTTAGAGGTAAAAACCAAACTGGTAAGCACATGGAGTAATACCGTCTATCTTGAGCCAACCTTATCACCTCAAAGCCAAATAATATGAAGCGTAAAACCACCGTCAAGTGTTCCAGCAAAGGTTGTGCCAAAGTGTTTCTCTGACATGCAAAATTAGATCAACTCGATAGGAGAATCGGAATGGAAAACTTACTTTGGTATTTGGGTATATTCGTCGCTGACCTTTAGCAAGAAAACACAGTTTTGATATATAAAAGTTTCCACAACTTAGATTTGAATTTCTCTGTTTGTTTTTTTTTTTATTACGGTGGAGCTAACCAATACTGACTGGCTCCCTCCATGTTTTTGAAACTTAGCTGAAAATTTTATTTGCACGTCACGGTCGAATGGTTTGGATTACTACAGCTCCGATACAATCAAATAAGACTTTGACAGGCTCAGTTTAGTCAAAAGAGGGTGCATTGATTTGAACTTCCCTACAGAAAGTTAGTTGATTGTTGGAGTGAATTTCTGCACCAGCTGACATCTGTCCTCACAATCACCCAAAGGATACTGCAAAAATGACAAAAAAAAATCTGTGCTCCGTCCCACCGACGCCGTTAGGCCTATATCAGCTGAGGGTACAGTGCATCTCCAGAGCGAAAGATAGAATAGACTCCAGAGAGCTCTGCATCATAGTTAATGTCCCTTTAAACAAAGGAGGAGGACAGCAGCACTAGTTTAATACAGTGAACAGCAGGTGAATGAGTGTCTTGTGTGTTTAACATAAGCTGAAGGCCTCTTTGCCTTAAATCTAGTCAGCTCAAAAATTATTTAGTGAAAGAAGGCACCAGAAAGGAATCAGTGCCTTCAGAGCATTTTGATTGTAAAATTATTTTTATATCAATTGCCATGTTTTGCAATAAAATACCCATCAGGTTTATAATTCAATACTAAATCTACTAATTGTTGGTGCTTTGTATATCCTGCCCCAGAAGGAAAACCTTCCAATAGGCTGTACTGGATTCAGCTTTTCTTCAGCATATTCTGTCAGCGAGGACAGCGGTGTGATGAAGCGTGAAAATGTCCAAAGTACTCCAGTAACCAGTTGCTATTAACATGGTTGTTAGCTTTGTTAACATGATATTCTGTGTGTGGTTACATCAGGCCACAATCACTACGAAAGACTCTATTCCAGAGCAGATTCACTCCTGTGGAAACGGACGCCGTCCAAGACCGATGACGCTCAGGTGAACTTTTCCTTTGGAACAACAATGATGCTGTGTTTTTACACCGTGTGCTTTTCATAATCGCTCATAAGTGTAGGAGTGGGACTTCAGGAAATTAATGTGTAATTTAGAGGGTCACATGTGACAGTAGTGTAGTATCCTAAACATTCATTGACAAGGAAAAAAATTCACCTGCCCTGCCACGCCTCAGTAAGAAAGAGCATAGATTTTTTGTACCTTCACTGTACTGCTATTTCATTTATAGGTGGGAGCATACTTCACTGAAAATATAATATTATTGTGATTTTTAACATTTTGCAATTTAGATATACTGTAGTTGGTCAGTATCTGTTTTATCCAATTAGATAACATTATCTCACTTCAGCTTTTTTTTGTCTTTATTGCAAAATGAAATTGCCAAGCATATTAACATTATCTCTAAATCCTGATGGAAATGTTGCCATAAAACAAAGTCAGTCTGCTAGCAGTCTGAAATCAGTCTGCAACTCATTCGGACTGATGGCAACATGTTGGAAACCTGCCTGCATTTATAAATAAACAACAATTATTTGCCAACCTTCAACAATCTCTCTGAGAGCGACTGCAGTCAGTCCAAGTCAGACTGCAACTGTTTTGCAGAAAGGTTGCCTCATACCAGGAATACTAATAACTAATACCAGGACAGATGAGCAATCGCCTTGGGCTCAAAAGCAATCATGAGTGCACAACACCCTCAATCTGTGGACAACCACTTAGTCACCAAAAGTTGCAATCGGTTGCGGAATGTGAAATAATTTAACGCAATAAACAGACAGTCACCGATTTTTTTTTTTGTAGATGCAAACAGGCTGCTGTCCTATTTTCACTCGTGTGATCGAGGCATTGCTGTTCATAGTATTCTCAGAGTATTTGAATTTATTTAATAAGTATCTGTATTTGATGCACTTGTATCAATGTGATATTGCCACACAAAATATCACAACACTACACTGTATCGATGTGCTTCCCCAAACTCCCCACACAGTATGCTACACTATGAAAATTGGAAGGTTAAGTATGAAGTGTCAAAGAAATGATGACGCCTCATTCTGCTCCATCCCCACGAATAAATATAATTGACCGATCAGGACAAGTGACAGCAGTGACAGTTGACACTTAAACAGTCAACGGACCAAAGCTATCCTAAAATAATCGGTTTCCAGCCCAACCAGCCCTAAAACTCTGGATGCTTGGAGCACAAAGCTACACACCAGCAGCATGACTGCATAGCCAGTACAGATGCTCAGACCACAGAAAGCCCAGAAGCTGGAAGAGGTGCATTCAAGGAGGAGCATAAAAGGCCACCAGCAGACCAGGGCCCACTCACATCTACATTCCTGTGAGCTCCTGAAAGCGAACAGAGAGCACTGCAGCAACATAAACACTTGTAGTGCCTCGTTTTGGAAGAATACTATTTCAGTAATCTCATGAAACTATCACATGCCGACCTTATGATAATAAATTCTTAACCTGGAGGGGGAGCAGAACAAGCTTTGAATGTGGCTTCGCTTGTTAAGACCATTTAAACAACAACAAATAATAATGGGAGGGTCTGTTTCATGAGTGCGCGTAACCCAGTTGACACCCCACAAGTGGGCAAGCCGTGTGAGATGAAGAGACCCACTTAGGCTACACCTAAGGTGACAGAGACATTTATTATGTTACTTTAATGTAATTTCTGCATGGAGCGAACTCTCATAGTGAAACTATATGAAGTGTTGTGAGCTGCTTAATGTTCAAGAACAGAGAGATTGTGGGAATTAAAATGTATGAATACTGTAGTACATTTGACCCTGAACTCTTGGATATCTAATGCTAAGCAAACATGGTTGATAAGCACTAGAACTCCCTATATATCAACCAGAGGACTGTGGTTGTGCCATGTGCCCCATCTTGCCTCCTCAGAGCTCCTTCTGCTCATGTGCTAGTGGAGATAAATGACATGGCAAAAAAAAAAAAAAAAAAAAAACACCAACAAATAC
>VUQR01009592.1:4249-17944 GCA_015108515.1 Hemichromis elongatus | reverse complement strand
GCTGCTTGTCGGGGCCTGGGGCCTGGGGCCCGCTCGGGCCACCTCGGGGGTGGGGTGCCCTCGGCCTCTCGGCCTGGAGCTCGGTCACTCAGGCACAGCTGGTTGCCGGCGGAGCTCACGGACTCGTTACTGCTTCTGCTCCGTGGCTGCTGGGCGACGCCTCATCTGGGGCTCTCCTCAGCTCCTTCTGGGATAGTGGCGCGGCTGCCCCTCTGCTGGTCTTCCTTGGTCTCTTGTGTTCTGGGGGCCTCTGGAAGTCTGGAGTCTTGATCTCCCCCACACTTGCTTCATGCTCTGGAGGATGGGGCTTTGGCTCCCTACACCCTCTAGCAGATCATTACATGAAGAAACCTTTTAAAAACAAGCGCGTTCATGCTCACAGGTGTACACACGGGTGCTTACGCACACAAACTACTCCCCGCTTGGCTCCTATCTCAAAGCACACTTTGCGCTGTCGATCCGTCGATCTTACGTGATGCACAATAATGTTTAATATTTAATATTTATTGTTATATTCCCATAGGTCATCGTGATGTTGTTTATTATATTGCTCTCGTTTTTCTTCTGCTTGTTTTCTCTTTTTTTCTTTCTCAACAGGTGATCCAGGTTATTGACATATGTATTTTTTTTTAAATTTACTTTTGTACTTATTTTCTTGATTGTTGTTTTTTTTTGCCCTGTATATGTTTCTTTTCCTCTTTCCATCTCCCCTTTCTTTTCCCCAGTCAGGTTTGTCCCGTATTTAACAAATGAAAGTAAAATAAAATAAAAAATAAAAGGTGAATCAAATGGACCACTACGGCAAGGCAGGATGGTCCATTTGGTAGAGTAAATCCGTTGAGCATCTTTCTTCGCCTTTAGACAATAATTCTAATGGCAAAAGAGCCAAACGGGACAGGCAAAAAAAAAGAAATAAGTGAGTCGAAAGCATGTAAGAGTGAATTATTTGGAGTCAAAGGGTCAGGTTTTCTAGCACATCGCATCAGCGCAAATTTACTTTTGGTGTAAAAAAAAGTACTCCTTGGACAAGTAAAGACAGCTGAGTGACAAGATTGCATGCAAGAGGTGAGAACTCAGAGATGTTTTACCTTGTTGCACTTGTATTCCTAGCAGAGAAATATTTAAATTAAGGGCAAACTAAAATTTGCTACATGCAATTCCCTGCTAATTGCACTGACATTTAATGCCTAAGAAATCCTGTGCTGGCAGGCTGCAGCAAATGAAAAATAAGCTTGCGTGACAGTATTTTGTTGTTAGCCCTCTCTCAGATTTAATCAAATCTGCATCCATCCTGCTTATCCAGGTCTATGCTGTGGGGGCAGCAGTCTAATTTCATCAATTTTAAACAACATTCCTGAAACTCATATAGCAGCAATCAGTCTGTTTCTTATGAAGGGTCTCTTCATAACGGGAAACATGTTTTTCGGATCTTAAAGCCAAAGTAAATACATCCACATGGCATTTCCTTAAGACTGTAGCCGGTTCCCATAACAGCACGACCCAAAGTTCAAGCACTGTAACATCTGCTAACAGTATGGGTGCAGATTTGCTTTCCTCATGGAAATCACTTGGCTCAGACTGAGTTCTCTGTTACTCTCATTATAGTATGGCTTAATCTCCATCGTTCGCACACATCATAACATTTGAATCAGAATATAATAATTTAGTGCAGTGGATACTTTCCAGTATCAATAAACAAATAGTAGCTGAAGGGAAGGCTTGACGGTAAAAACAAATAATCATTAATTATTGGTTTCAAGTTGGAAATATGCATTTTGTTCTTTGTCTGTCTACCAAAAACGACTCTAAAATGTTCTTTAGTGTTTTTCTAACAACATTTTACTTTTATTCCCTACATTTTTATGCAAATATCTGTATTTTCTACTTCTTAAATTTTCAAAACAACCATGATTCCTTAGATTCAACGGTATTATCTATAGTGTTTATACTCAGGAGTGCAAATGGGCCGGAAATAGTGCAGGTGTACGTAAGTTGTGGTGGCGGTACTTTGGAATCTAGCTAGCACAACAGAAATAAATGTGGTAGGTCATTTCACATTTCGGTGTTTTTAACAGCCCAATAAACATAAGCAAGCCAACAAACGGTCTGTGTTCTGTTTGTTGCACATTGTGTTTAAAGGTCCAGCTGCTGTGTTCCCCATGGAGAGAATAGAGTGCGAGCTAACTTCACTCAGAGATGGAGAAAGATGAGACAGAACAAGAGAGAAATAATAGAGGCTAGACATAAATATAAAGACTGCTCAGTGACACTTTATAAACAGCAGATTTAAAGATGACATATGATGTCATAATTTTAATCACATATTGGATTTTTATGTGATGTGTTTTGATAAATTATTTATTTTCATATTGTTAAACATCCTACAAAAAAAACCCCTTGTGTTATTTAAATGTTACATGTCTGGTAGTTTTGTCCAGGATAAACAGGTTACTTTGCAGTACTGTGGTGAATTCACACTAAAGCGATGTGTTGGACTGGTGCACAGTGACTGTGGTGCTAATGGGGACATTTAGGTTATATCAAGCATTGCAGAGATGAATTTGCATTTAAGATGATGATGCTCAGATTAATTCACTAATTCGTTTGTTTGTGTTACATATCATACTGGATTATTTTTTGACACAGGTATCTGTACTTCTACTTAAGCAAAAAAAAATCTCAACTTTTTCCACCTCTGTTGGACCCAGATTAACATATTGTAGAGGTAGCCATCATTGATTACATGTGTCTATTTATTACAGGTCCAACACAAAAGCATCAGAACAAACATTTAGACCTTGACAACATTTGAGGACGCAGATGCAAAAGTGACCTTCCTTGCAAGCGTTGTGTTATTGATGTTAGTTGATCTCGGCTGCAACACGGTTGACTGAAGTCAGCTGTCATTAGATTGTGATGGCTGTCTGCCTCGTACGAGTGGATCCGATCAGATTGTTCCAGTGCTTTGTCTTTTCATTGCAGGAGGTGGAGCCCCTCCTGTCAGACACAGGTGCACTGAAAGAGTGATATAATCAGCTGTAGACGATATGCTTCACTCACCCACGAGGTAGATAACCCCAATAATACATTTGTTCATTTCTCGTGTTTTTGACAAGAGGGAGCAATAAAACCAAAATGTAAGAGTTGACAGAAACCGAGAGCCGACAGACTGCACTTGCACGCTATCTTGAAAAAGGATGTGTTTCTGTTATCAAGTGTTGTTCTTCATGCACAGCAGGTAAAGGTGAAAACAGTTTGATACTGTATTTTATTATGAACTATAGCAGCGTGAGTATTTGAGCGTATTCACTTCATGCTAATTTTCATGCAGTTTTTTATATGGCTTTTTAGCTTTTAATCATTTCAGTCTTGCACTGATTTAGTTATGAGTTTCAAATAATCATGTACAGATACTGCAATATTTATGATCGGACTCATCTGAACTTTGTTAAGCTTTTAAATACCAAGACAATAGAATCCATGTTTTGTGAACATCTACATCTGAGAGAATTAAAAAAAAAAACCCCATAATGAACTACAAACCTTGCTAGGTGGCTCTCAAATACTTGTTGAAATATTGCTGACAAAGGACTTTTTGTAAATTAATGATTGAACACCCTTTCTTGGCACCTAACTTCATATTATTGGCTGTATGGAATGATGATTAGGAAACTGAAATCTGAAGTCACTACAGTAAAAATATTTTTTTGGGGAAAAAATGTATTCCCATTGTATCCCCCATTCCTTGTTCCACTCTACGTAGTATTTTGTGGTCACTTACAGGCAGTCCATTAGCCGACCAACCGCTCAACATTATGGAAGACCAGCCCCTCCAGAAAGCTTTTGGGGGAAATGTGACGCAGCCTCAACAGCACTCCTTTTGGTGCCACTAGGGAGCAGTACACATTGATTAGTAATTGTCCTTGCTCCTTTCCTGAGATGCTGTTTGTCCCACAGGGAGGTGACCATTACACCACAGCTAGCCACAGGGACCATTCAAGGGCAATCAGAGCAAACAGACCCAGGTTAACCACTTATATGGCAGAGTGCATTGACTAGTATTGGTAACAGCAAGCAAAAAGGAAGAATGTTTGAAGAGAGAAGTGGAATTGGTTTGGAAGTAGAAATGGTTTGGTGTGTGAATGTCACAGTGAGCAGTGTTGGCACTGCAGTGAAGGACTTTTTTGAAAAGATTCTGCACACCTCTGTGTAAAATCCACCAAAGCTCATTACTTATGGGAGTATAGCATCTGTTGTAGCCCCATCTTTGGATGTCTATTCAAAACCCATACCTGATTCAAATTTGTAATCCCTTTTAAGGTCATTTCATTGTGTAATCATATACTACTGCCAATGTTCCTGTTACATTTAGATACCTCCGCGGATGTCCTGTCCTGACACAGCAGGCAGCAGGCCATTTGTGATCTCACCATGGACAACTTGTGTAAAATACCCTTGTTTTAGTCTCATATAACCTTGAAATTAAGCATCACTACTGGTGATTATACTATCAACACATCTCCTGTAACATGCTGAGGAATCAGAGGGAGGACATTCAGACCTGAATACAGTGATTGAAAATGTACACATACATACAGTGTTGGCTTTATGCAGTACTAACACAGTCATCCTTTACTGCTCACCCTGCTTGCCAGACTTGTCTTCCCATCATTTCATAAAAGATCCAGCACATGCAATAAATGCAGACCTGCAAGTGGCTTGAAGATTACTTTGTAGGGAATGATCAAAATTTCAGTTATGTACGTTGTTTAAATACTTAAATATAAAGAATTCTCTCAACACAATTTTTTTTTTTTACTTTTCTTATGGGAAGGGGCTGTCAAAAGACAGCAGCATGATATACTGCAGCAGAGACAATCTGAACATTGTCTTTTGCCTATAAAGTGCACTAAATCCATGGTTTAAAAATGAAAGAAATTTGCTTTTTGAAGCTAAATCGTTGGGTTTTACATATAAAGGAGCCCAGACTACCTTCAGTACCTTACCTTCAGGCACAGTGACAATTAAGCCTGTCAGGAAATCTCTCTGAATTTTGTAATATACCACCGTTTTAAATATGGTGTCTATGGTGACATGTCAGAATGAAACCAAACTTTTTGGGATTAGCGTACAGTTGTGGTCAGAAGTTACATGCAGCCATCATGGGCGTAAATGTCATAATTTTGGTCTTTTCATGATTTTTTTATATAGTTCTTTATCTAGGATCGAATATTTGTGTAGCCTACATTGAAAAACAAGAACTGGGTCCACAAATTTGCATTTATTTTGGAGTCTCTAAGCCACATATGGTCAAAAGTACAGAAAGTGGTGTATCTAATCAAATTCCTTGAACTTTCCGATTGTTGTGTATTGGTGAATCCAAAGAGCCCTGTCTAACAAATAGTTTTCATGCTGGCAAAGAAAAAATACCAATTTTATATCTTATGTTTCTATATGTAATTATATGTCTTTCTGTTTGCCTTTGCCACAACAGTCATTTAATCTGGATTTTTGCATTCAGTTTTGTATTTATGTACTAAATAGCATTCTTTATTGTCTTGCGACCAGGTAACTAACCTGGGCATTGAAAATTCAGATTTTTTGAGAAACTCTTGGGTTTGTTTTTGCACTCGGTCATTTATCCAAGTAATTTTCATTTTCTAAAATTGGGGGACTGTGTATAAAGATGGCTATAATTCCTAAACAGTTCATTTACATTTTTGTTAAACCCCTTGCATTAAAGCTGAAAGCCTGCATTTCAACCACATAATAATCGTTTGGTTTAAAATGAACAGTGGTAGTATGCCACAACAAAACTGGAATAATCTCAAGATAAAGTTAAAGATCATATTTCATTGATGATAAAATTCAATTGATTCAATTCATTTACAGGATCAGAAGGTTCAGGGTGAATCATATCTAGATGTTCTCATATATTACTGGAAAGCCTTGGGTATCTCTGCAAAGGCAAAGATTCAATTTTCAGCAGAAATATCAATATTAATTGCGTTTTTGCTTTCCTCTGTGTTTGTGGAAGATATAACATAGTACTTCACCGAATCTTTGAAGACCTCTGAAATAATCCAAGAAAAAAATTAATAGTTTTTCAGCCATTTAAATTATTTGCTTTCATGTCCCCTTAACATAAAACAGCATGATACACGAATAAAGTTACAGAATAGCCATGGGGAGTACATAAAAGACTGTCCAACTGCACAGTGATCCAGTAAAGTCAGACATTATATTCAAATGTATAGGAAAGACTGAAAAAATAATTGAATTGGCAACATTGTGAAGAACTAGACATCAATATGGTAACATATATACATAGTATCTCTTTGTCCAGACATGATCCTTTCATCCATCACTTCCAATGGTGCCAATATTCTACAGATGACTCGTTGAAGACATTTGCTCTCCCTAGAGGAGAGTAATGAGCTGAAAATTTCCCAGACAATAAATTCAGTATAAAACTGTCATTAAATGGCAGGGTCAGAGCCAGGTGCGAGTGAGTTGAAGCGAGTGAACCAGATTTTGTCACTTAACTCATTATTATTCACTGTTTTGGACCACTGCAGTAAGCTAATTTTGCTGCAGAGAGAGGATCTCAGAAGTCTCATCGTGACTCAGACTGAAAATGTTGAAAAACTGCTACAACACTGTAGAGTTGTGGAAAGCGTGAAACCAGCCCTGCTTGAGCAGTATATTGATCTTCTTTCTGCAAAGTGTTGACACACTGCATAACTCCACAGAGCGGGTTCACCTGCTCTGCACCAAACCAAATCATCGGAGACTCTTCATGTTTACTGCCCGTCGGCAACAAAACAATGAGACAAAAACAATGCAAAAAAACCCAAAACAAAACAAAAACAACAGTTTCGTTTGAGAAGAGAAGGAGAGACGGTGTATGTTTGAAATATTGTGACGATTTATTTTAAATGAAGCACAACGGATTAATTTCCCTTAACTCGTGCAATGAAAAACTGACACATCTCGCCCTTTAGATTTTCTTCTCTGTGCTGCTGCAGATGAAAGCAGGGCAGGAATCACGCAGCTTCAACATTCTCACTTGCAAATTCAGGGATGACAGGGTTCCTCCGCCAGCTTCAATTATGAATGACAGCCTTTTATCTTCTGCCTGCTAATTAGGTGAGATGATGCTATATGCTCGCATGACGTTCTCTTCCTTTTTTTGTTCTCTTAGATACCTGAATTCAGCATTTCACAATAGATAAGTGGGAAGAGAAATGGGTCAGGAAGAATTATCTTGGAGTTCAAAAGAGTTAAGTTTAAAGGACAATTGAGGGACTCTAAAAAGAAAATGAGCCGCCTGTATATCAAGAACAAGAGTGAAAACATTAACTGTACTACTCCTGTGGAAGTTAGTTAAGTGGACACGCTTCACTTTATTATGAATGTATTAATACTATAGAATAATCCTGGAATACCCCACTGTGCCCACTGTCTTTCTTATATATTTTTTTCTCTTCTTTTCTTTTCAAGGCCATGTAACTGCTCCTTGTCCAGTGTCACAGAGGCTGATTTTAATCTGGTGTCTAGAACTTTAAGTAATTTTTACAGTAACACGGAAGCCTAGATTTAAATACATGTCAAAGAGGCCACTCAGAAGGATTAGGTCACAGTTGAGATAGGGGAAGAATCGAGGGTCATCCTGGATCCAATTAGCTGTCTTTGACAGGAGGCCACGACAAGCATTACTCTGTAGCGACATCTATTTCTCTGAGCTGGGGTCGTCCCTTGCAGAGGGATGGAGGGATAGAGGACTCAGAGAATAATAGGAGAACAAACAAGTCACGACTTCAGGAGAACACCCACCAGATACTCATTAGAAGAGAGTGCCTCCCTCCTCCCTTTCCTCCAGTCTCCCCACTCCCTCACTCTCTCCTCCCATCCTCTGAGAGTTTTCTCCTTGGATTGGATAAGATGAGAGGAATGTGCTTTTTCTGGGCTCTTGGACACTGACAGCAATTTTTCCACTTTGCAGACTATACCATGAGCGGTATTGACAGCACTTTTGATAGCATTCAATTACATTTTTGTGAAATCTTCCAGAGGTGACAGTACTTTTTGTTTCCATTCTGTGCACAAATCCTTATTTTCATTAGAATATCCTCTTCTACTTTGTTTTATGTCCTTGCTTTATTTTTAAAATGATGATAGCTTTACAATTTTAAACGTTAATATTTGACCATTTGATGTGGGTGATTAAAAAGGGAAAACCAAATATTTAAAGAGTGGGTCTGCTTGTTGAGCGCTTAGCAGATAGTGAAGTACAATAAATCAAGTAATCAGTGACATAAAAAAAATCTATTGGCTGTATAAAACTAAAAAACAGGTCACTTTACATATGCATAAACTCTGTTAAGCAGTTGCTTGAACAAATGGTGTACAAGGAATCTCAGTACAATTTTCTAGTGCATGAAACTAAACCTCACAGGAAATGAAGGTGGTTAGAATTTAGTCTGATAATGGCATGTATATTATTGAGTGGAAACAAAAGAGGGAGAAAAATCGTTTTCAACAGATAAAAGTAATTACACACACAGAACACTGCTCCCAGGGACTAAACTCTTTTTACTTGTCAAGACAGTAAACAAGCGGTGGAAATGGGGCTGAGGGTATCAGTGGTCCTTTGAAGTGCTCTCTTCTTGATTTAAAATAAGCACAGTAGCTTGCTTATTCCCCTTCACCACCATGGGAAGAAGGAGCAGCTTAGGCAGGAAGCTCTGTGGCCTTGGCACCCCATTGCAGGGACCCTGGACAACAGCCTTGAAGCAGGAAGCACTGGGTGATTGACTAATCATATTCAGGTCCCTGGACAAGTGCCTTCTAGACCAACTCCTGCACAGCTGTGTGTGCCTCTGAACCATTACCAGCTGGGCTCAACAGATAATCCAGCTAAGGTTATAGAAAGGACAGCAAGAGCACAGTAAAGACTGGGATCTGGAATTAAGGTTTCCTAATGGAATTGAAAGCAGCTATCAATAAATTTCAGATTTTATATTAACACTGGCAAGACTTGTCTAGGGTGTAACCTGCTTCTTACCCCATGCTGCTGGGACAGGTGCTACAGTAACATGGATAAGTGGTTAAGACAATAATACTACTACTACTAATAATAATAATAGTAATGAAAGCACGCAAACATTCTCTGCCTTTAAATTGATAAAACTGATATTTCATTATGCCTGCACAAGTTATTTGTATTGCATTTAGACAACCTGTCACTTCATGTTTACCTCCCTCATATATAGCATTGTATAAATGACAGGTAACATAGTTGACAGTCTTTGCTAACACGGATTTGCCATTCATACTAACCGCTGTCACTGCTGTGCAAAATGTAATCTAATATCAGATCATTCAGCATTCCAGTTAAGGAGGGTTTAGGGTTTTATGTTGCCAGCCAAGGCCAGATTAGTCATATTACTGAAGCACGTCTTGTGTGCTCGTGATATTTGTTTAAAACGGATATTTGCTCGAGCAGTGCTTGAGTGCATATTTGTAACACAACTTGACTCAAAGGAAATCCTTGGCAAATAAAACTATAATGTTACACTTTTAGGTTAAGCACCTTAAGCACAGACATGTTTAAGCACCCTCAGAAAGCAATCCAGGGAAACTTGCCCCCTCGAGGGGGCATTTTAAGTACAAACATAGACAGGTGTGTGTTGAGTGTAGAAATATATTTTTAAGCCACTTGGTAAAGCCTGTAAATGCTGAAGATAGCCATCTTTATTATCCTCAGACACAATTGTCTGAATTCATTTTCTCTTACAAGGTCTTTTGCTTCCTCCAAAACAAGTATAATCTGTTGAAAAGTATTCAGGGTCACAAAGGAAAAAAATAAGAAAACCGAGTGCTATAAATTGTACAATGTAACAAACAGATCTTCTCATATTATTTTTAGGAAAGAAAATATTTCTATATATTTAATATATTTTTAGTTATCGTTATTGTGGATTTCCATTAAACACCAATCTTATTTAGGATCTAACTGATCAGTCGTCATGGCATTTGTATATAAACTAACAATTTGTTTTCAATATTACAATGTGATTGAGAACATAGATCAAGTGCTCCCTGGGTAATATTCAAGTGAATATTTTTACAGCGGAGAGAGTTGCAACTGTGTGATACATGCTACATTGATTTTAAGCATAAATATTTTTATGGTTAAGGGTTTATGGGTCCTTTAGGTTGGTTAGGAAGAGAAATCACTTCAATAAAAGTTTATTATTGCTTAACTAATCATCCATCAGTTGAATTCTGTGTATATACACTACACATGATGTGTACAACATATATAAAACATGTATATCATGCAAACAACCTGACAACAGCAATCTGCCTTATAAACATATGTTACCTCCTTTACAAAACTAGTTTGTTATTTTATTTTATTTTTTACAAAAAGCTATAATATCTCTATTGTAATGAATAAGGATAAAACAGCAAGAATCTTAAGTGAGTTGTAACCCACTTAGCTGCCACTGACAGCTGAGCTTCTCCCTGTAACAAGGCTGGGGCTTGTTATGGTAATTGTGGTATATATATCCAATAGAGAAACCAAGAGCCAGAGTCAAAGCTGGAGTTAGTCATTTGTCTCTGTAATGCAAATTTGAATCTTCATTACACTCTTTGTCACATTGAATTACAATGTTCAACATTTGAATTTTTTCTAGATAAAGATTATTGCTGAATCTGGGCAAGAAACAAATATAAGGCTTTAGGCGCCTGAAAAAAAACAAAAACTTTATTTTGACATGGTTGGAATAAGGAGGGAAGTGATGGAATATGGACAGCATTTTCTGTGTCCAGACTGAGCACTGCCAAGCCTTCAGAGGCGAAGGAGATTGGAACACTGTTCTCATCATCTTTGAGCCACTAGGTCATGGTTTAAACACTAATCCCCACGGATGAGTGTGGTAAAAACATCCACTACAGCATGCTCCAAAGATTGCACCTCTTCTGTTTGATCACATGCACACCAAAGACGTCATGGCACAGTGGCGAAGCGCCTCTGCTCTGCTATTCTCACTGTAAGACCAAACATTGCAATTTATACAAACATTTGTCTACTGTTCCATCACTGTAATCAATACCACACTTGTACGCTAACCATGGATGTTGGCTTGACAAGTGGTGGTACTCTATGACACTTACAAATGAAACCCAACAGGTGTAGCCATCAGTAGGAAGTCAAATGGCATTAGAGCAAAGGCTACCACCAGCTCTGCTTGCCTGCAGGCATCACTGCCAGTTAATTATTGTTTTGCTGTCACAGAGATAATTCATTGAAATTACCATGCTGCTGTGAAACATTCAGAGGCTTGCCAGCTTGTGTTGCTAGGACAAATACTGGAAGTTGCAATGTACTATTAATATGATAAGCCAAAAAACAATGACATGAAGAGTTACCCATAAAAATGTCATCGTGTCCAACGCTAGCCATCTTTAGTCGAGTACAGAGAGAAATCAAATGGGCACAATTTTACTTTGATTTTGTTTTGTGCATCATTAGCTGAAAGTTTTGTTTTGCAGTAGATTGTCTTATTGTTGCTGGATTGAGTTGTAATTAATGATTCAGAGAACGTCATTGTTTTTAATTGCTGAGGAATTTGTTATCATCTGTCTTACCCACTAGCAATAAAAAAAAAATAAAAAATCCTTGATAGAAGTGTGGCCAATCTGGGAACAAGCTGCTGGAGTATAGAAGAGGGATTCATTAAACCTCAAGGTTTTAGTGGACTTCAATAATGATAAAAACCTTAAGTGAGGCAATTTCATAAGCAAACAATGGAGCAAAACAAACTGAAATGGGTTTTAAGGTTTGCTAGGAATTTAAAGAACATATTAAATGTTTATATTCATTTAACAGAATTTACATTTAAATATTAATAGTGAACCTTCTATTTTTTAAGAGTAATTTGTTTTAAATGTATGAAAGTATAGATCTGATATTGATCTTTCCTCTTCTTCTCTGCTTCTGCCTGCAGAAAAAGAGCAGATATAACATGACTATTAGCACAACAAAGCTGGTGCATTGTGGGAGATATTTCCATCCCTGATGCACCTTAGACCTGCAAAGAGAAGTGTCTCTTACTGGCAGACATGCTGTCACCTGTCCCCGGAGGACCAATTATTCTTTGTGTTTGCCCTAAAGTCTAACCATGAAACACATGAATAAAATAGAATATTTGAATAAAATATCAACTGCGGTATATGGTTCACATTATTGATGGCCTCGCGATTGCGTCAGCCTGCAGGTCTTCTGGTTATGCATCATTGTTTTGTGCATGTTTGTGTTTTGTTCCCACAATGGGAAATTTTAGTAGATTGTATAGGTTCCTTTTAATAATAAAGTCAAAATTCTATATGTTTTTTGTCATCCCTATATTCTGTAAAACAATTAAGACTGACACTGCTTTAATCTCTCTATTAATACTGGTAAATATTGGGTTATGTTGGGCAGTACTCTTAAAAGTACACAGTGTATTTGACAACCTTCCGTTTCAGTATTATGAAACTCACAACTATATGAAAAATAAAACCCAGGGGCCTTTCTTCAGAAAATCCTGCTTATTGCATTAATGTTGTTGCCTTTATTGACATATAGCAAACACAATTTAATTTCTATCAAAGGAAGGCTGTGTGCATTTGCTTGTCTGAAATGTTGTAGCAATCCTCTGGAGTCAAAGCTGTCCAACCCTTGGCAATCTCACAGCCTTGAAGGTCAGCTTCTCAAAGGCAAGTGATACCCCTGACTGCAGCTCTTTTTGCTCATCATCCATTTTGGCAAATGGCAAGACCAAGCTAATCAATCAGGTGCCATCAAAAGGCCAAACAGGAGTCCTGATCCTTTGTATCGACTACTTGGATTATAGAGGATCACCGTGTATGCTCCCTACGTGATTTGGCTATAACTACTACCTTATAATAATAACTGCTAACTCCAGAATTCAAACAATGTACATTTGTCTTGCTTGTCTGCCAATCTGTAAAAAGATTGATCTGTTTGAATGAAATGTTTGTTCTGCGTTATAACTGCAGGAAATTTGTTGAATGTTAAATTACAGAGCAACATCAAACACTACATTCCAATAATTTCTTCTAGCAGATGGATGAAGCAATAACGGAAGTACTTCAGCATGTATTCAGTCGGACGATGCGATATCCTCGTGTTGGCGTTGTTCCCACATCATCATAATTAATGTTTTTCCAGGGTCCACATTACAAGTGACCAATCACATTCTTGTGACGTCACACTTCTGCGACTTCGAAATACCCGCCTTGAAACAAATTTTCAAATTTTCTTCACTTGGGTCCGTCTCTGTCTGTCAACCCAGCGCTCCGCTTCACTTGCGAGAAACCGCCACCTGTCCGCCGAATTGGAAGTCCTTTTAGGACTAAACGGTAAGCATTATACATATGTTCCTCACTTAGCTTGCTGTTTTTTGCTAGTGACAGGCTACTTGACGACAGCATTAGCTAACCAGTGTTCTCTAGACCAGAAGTCCTTTTAGGATACTTTTCTTTAAAAAACGGTAAGCATTATACATATGTTCCTCACTTGGCTTGCTGTTTTTTGCTAGTGACAGGCTACTTGACGACAGCATTAGCTAACCAGTGTTCTCTAGACCAGCGTTCCCCAACTTTTTTGGTGTTTCGTGG
>VUQR01009588.1:1374-18853 GCA_015108515.1 Hemichromis elongatus | reverse complement strand
ATTGTGATTAGATTAATAATTACTTTCTTGAACTGTCTACTACAGGTTTGTGACTGAGCTTCTTGGAGGTGAGACATATGTCTCATGTTCAGTGGTTTTACCTGCTTTCTGCCGCCTGCATCACACCATGGAGGTCTCCGATGTTGACTTAAAATACATGGTGAAATTTAAGACTGCCCTCAGAAAGGACCTATCCCAACATGCAGCTATGCTCAACCATCAGTGGCTCCAGATAGCTACTGTGCTTGACCCACGCTTTAAGGATTTAAAGTGCCTTGCAAGGGAAGAGCAAGAAGAGGTTTGGACCATCCTTGAGGCCCTGCTGCAGGAACAGTGTAAAGATGCCACCACAAAGGAGCCAGCAAAGACAAAGAGCCGCCTCCTCTCTTCATTGTCTTCAGACTCTGGTTCAGGTGAAGAAGCCCTGTGTAACAGGGCCCTGAGTTTGCACAGAGCAGAATGCACCATGAGCGAGACAGACTGCCCGCTGCAGTGGTGGTCCAGTCAAGCAGGGACGCACCCACAGCTGTCTGTCCTGGCCCGCAAGTATTTGATTAGTCCTGCCACTTCTGTCCCGTGTGAGAGACTGTTCTCATTTGCAGGTCACTTTGACAAACTAGCCTGTTCACATTTTCAGAGCTCAAGGCAGCTCTCTTTTTGTTACTTAGTAACCGGCTGAAAGAGACGGACAGTAAATAAGCATGGAGGTATTGTGAGTCCATTGGGTTTTTTACTTTTTGCACTAAAATGTTTGATGATCACACTGTTTTAGCCTAATGTAAGGTGAAGAGGTGCAGATAACCATTTATGTTTCTGCCCTATTTTTTAACAAGAAAAATTGCACTTTATGTTGAAAATTTAAAGACAATACCATTTTGAAAATGTACATAAAGCACTTAAAATAACACTTTATTTTGAAGTCTGCCCATTTTGGCCAGGAATATTATCTTTAGCAAAGATGCAATACAAAATCCAGCAGTGACCCTATGCAACAGTGCCACACTAAAGTCCTGCTCTCAGCTCCTCTGGAATAAAACACACTTTTAATCGTTTCATTACAGCCAAGGACAACAAAATTGATTTTCTCCCCTTTTGAAAATGTTTGAAGCAGACCTGGATGTAATCTAAAACTGAATAACAGACATCAGCCAAGTGCAGTTTTCACCAAAGGCTGCACAATTACACATCAGCACGCTCTCACATGTGAAATGCTAGGGTGGTGTTACACTGTGCATCGAGAACCTTTTACACTTTCTTCCCCATTCTTGGTTCAGTTAATGGTGTTATCTAACAGGATCAAGACTGGGAGGAGGAAAGGTGACTCAAACTAATGTGTATGTGTGTGTGTATGCTACTGTTACAAGGTTGTGTCTGCTTAGATAGCTCAGATCAATAATGCAATGAGAGAGAGGGCGAGAGAGCGCATCGTGTCTAATTTGGATGACTCACAAGGATGCACTGGAACAAAAGACAAAAGAGGAGAAAGAGAAAGGAGGAGAAAAGAACGAGGAAGCAAAGGACGGAGCGGACGTAATGAGCAGTGATGAAGAATCCATCTCTGAAACACAACAGAGAAGAAAGATGAGACAGTTTAGTTGAACATTGATGAATATGTATTATCCCTGCTGTCTCTCACACCAACACTTTGGCTTCTAATAGTATTTTTTAGTGACTGAATATTTTTAAGTGAGACACACTTTGATACATCTCATGATGACAGGTACCATATGGTATTGTTAAAGTGGGGCACATAAAACATGGATACTGAATGAGTCCGTGCACGCCAACCAGATTAAGGCTCTGTGGTCAGATGAATCCTGAATGCAAAAAATCATCACTCTCTTTAATTTTTGTGAAATCTTTACCTCCTACCTGCACTGTGTCTATGCCTGGTCTGTCTGGAGAAAAAATGTCATTGAATATGTTTTTAAAGATATCTACTAAAACCAAAATACACATTTGTAGGATCTTTTAAAGATTACAAAGACCACCACTACTCGTCTGCCTTGATGGGCATATGAACTGGAGTGATAATCCCATTCTTAATCCTCAGGGTTTAATATAAAGACGGCCCACCTTTGCAGCTATAAAAGCTTCAACTCTTCTTGGAAGACTTTTCACAAGGGTTTGGAGTGTTTTTGACCGTTCTTCCAGAAGCACGTCTGTAAGGTCAGACACTGAGGTTGGATGAGAAGACCTGGCTCGCGGTCTCTGCTTTAATTCATCCCAAAGGTGTTCTCTGTGGTTGAGGTCAGGACTCTGTGCAGGCCAGTCAACTTTTTCCACACCAAACTTGCTCATCCATGTCTTTATGGACCTTGCCATCCCCAAACAAAACTGTCCAAAATGATCTTGGCATGGTGAAGGAGTTAGAGTTCCTTTTACTGGAACTAAGGGGCCGAGTCTTCACCAAATTTTACACTTGGCACAATGCAGACAGGTAAGTACTGTTCTCCTGGGAACCACCAAACCCTGTGTTTTAATTCCTGGGTCGCTGACCGAGTGTTTTGAGTTTTTAGGTTTGTGTTTTTTGGTTGATTTATAATCTACTTCTACACTGGTTAGTCTTTGGGTATAATATTATTTCCTAGTCCTTCTGAGTCTTATCAGTGTATCTAGGTCTAAGTTTGATGATGTTAATTCCCTTTTGTATCCAATCTGTCCTCATCTCTGTGTTTTGTCCCTAGCATCATTTGGCATAAAGTCAGCCCTGTCTCCATGTTTGTTTCCCTCTCTGTCTTCATCTCCAGTCACATTTCTGTTCCTGTGCTCTGTATTTCTTTCCTGTCTTATTTTGCTTATCTTGTGTGCATTGTGTTCAGTTTTGCCACCCTCCATCTCATCAGTTAAATTTTGTTTACCTGTGTCTTATTTCACACCCAGGTGTTTCCTCGCTGCGCCAATCTTCTCACTGTGTGTTTATAGTGTTGTCGTCCCTTCAGTCTTTCACAGAGTGTTCTGTTCAGTACTCGCTTCTCCAGCATCGTCCCATTCCTTGGTCTTAATGCACTCTTGTCTCTTTGCCCTAATGAGTGGATTAGTTTGTTTTTGTTTTCTGTTAGATTTGGTCAGTTAAATAAAGGGGTCCACCTTTTGTTAACCTGCCTCTGTGTCTTCGTCTTGGTTCCTCCGCACCACATCCTGACACTCTGGGACTCAAATATT
The DNA here is from genome assembly GCA_015108515.1 of Hemichromis elongatus. Lineage (NCBI taxonomy): Eukaryota > Metazoa > Chordata > Actinopteri > Cichliformes > Cichlidae > Hemichromis > Hemichromis elongatus. The sequence continues at coordinate 15,688 of VUQR01009588.1, read as the reverse complement.
AAGGCAAGAAAAAATTCAGTTTCTCACATGTTCAGTTGAGGCTAACTCCAAAAGGGAGACAATTCCTGGTAACTCACCTGTTACCATGCCCAAATGAACAGCATTAAAAGCACCTTCCCCCAATAATATATTATCCATTTATGGCTTTTAATATAACTCATCCTGGAACTATACTGTTAGTACTATATAGGATGTGGCTTCTTTACAGAGAGCTGTAGGTGTTGAGTTTGGTGAATGAAGTTCCAATATTTTATTATTAATGCTTCTGTGTGAAATCCATGCTTTGGATACATCATAACCACAAACCCTTCTGTAACCCTGCATCCTACCTTATGCCTACCTACCTTATTGAAAAGAGAATCTCCAATGCTAACTAATGTTTTAGTTAGCAGAGCAATACCATGCACAGGTAAAGTCTGGTAGTGATGTCGAACACTTGCATAGGATATGCAGATTCGATGCAGAAGTAAAAAATTAAGCTTTCATAAACTGTTACGCTTTTATCTTTAATTTGAAAAAATAAACCTTTTTGGACCGCAGGAAAGTAGATGAGGTATGGAAAAATAAGTTACACATGGTGTAGTGGTTAGCACCATTGCCTCACAGGAAGAAGATTTTGGGTTGGACTCTAAAGGCTGACCAGGGCCTTTCTGTGTTTTCTCCAGTCCCTCTGGCTTCCTCTCACAGTCCAAACACATGGATGCTACTGTAGGTTGATCAGTCACTCTAAACTGGCTGTAGCTGTGAATGAGTTGTGAATAGTTGTCTGTCTCTGTGTTGGCCCTGTGATAACTTGGCGATTTCTCCAAGATACATCCTCCACCCTATGGCAGCTGGGATAGGCTCCTAACCTATTTATCTCTTTCACATGCTAGTAATTAGCCATTTTTAATAAGTAGAGATATCAGTATCAGTTTAAAAGCCAATTTTGTGCCATCAGCCCTTTATTATTCATGTTCTTATTGTGTTATAGAAGCTCCCTGCCCCCTCTCGCTCCTTCAGCTACTGTATCTGGGTCAGGGTAACAGTCAGACATGGAAAGAGCTGTGTGACTCACAAATCTTTGTTCTGTTTTAACACTTGTGCACTGTATGGCCAGTGTGTGCAGCAGTCCTCTCCGGGCCTGGCAGACTGGCGAGATCTGCAAGCTCCTGTGACACACTTCTCTTGTCTCCACTGGGTCCACTGTGTCTAAATCAACTGTATGGTTAAAGGGAGTGTGCATAGATTAAATTAGCAAATTATCCAGCAGCCAGTATTCATCCTGAAGTCTGTGGCTCTCAGTTTCTTCAAAGATTAGGTTAAAGGTCACTTTTAAGACAGCTATTTGCAGGTTCGCAAATACTGAAGTAGCATCATGCTCCAAAATACACGCAGTAACTAACCTGATGACTGGTACTGCTGAAAAATTTGAATAAGCCTTAAAAATACTACCCCACTACTTCAGTTGTCATCTCTGCAGATCAGGGGAAGAATCCATCAAACAGGAAGAAATGTCAAAACCCAGAGGTGAGTGGAAACCTTTCACACATCGGATTCACACAGTTCATGCCTGTCTGCCTGGCTTGTCTGGCACCCTGCTGGCTCCTGCGCTGTGCCCAGATACAGTTAGAGGGGTTTAAACAGCCAAGCGTGAGATTAGGTTCACAGGGATTATTACTGCGTACCCTTGTTTCCCATAGTCCCAGTGTTCTGACTGGCCCTAAAGGTCAGGGGTCACTGGTAACCAACAGCAGTATCGTGACACCTCATTACTCTTCACCAAGCTGCATGATCGCTGTGGTGCGTTGTCATGGCAACAGCAAGACAGAAAGCTTATCTTGATGCTGAGAAAATTACACCTAAGCACCAAACCCCAGGGTGTAGCCTGAGTTTTGTGTGTGGGTGTGTGTGTGTCTACGTGCGTGGGTGTGTGTGTTTTCAGGGCATATGGTGTCCGCTGCATGGGGAGGTTGTGGGCTGAGATGAGAAGAGAGTTCCTCTCATGCTGTGTAATGTCCATACACCCCTGCAGTGATGGAGGTTTCCCAAATAATGGGGTTGAGGCAGAAGGGCAGAAGGCAATGACTGTGAATAAAAAGGCAAAAACCCTGATATCCATAGATATGAGAGCAACCAGAAGGCAGAGAGATTTTGAAAGGTACTGTATGTTATCCACTCATAATCCATTGCTAGGATGGAACGTCATCTTTAATGTCTCAAGGTATTTTCTCCATCAGTGGTGCTTTAGCAGAGGATTTTATGTAATATGCGCCCACGTTATCAGTATGTAATTACAACATTTAAGCTAATTGAAATGGGATAGACTGGTCTTATGTAAAACAGGTAATCGTATCCACTCAGGCACCTTGCTGAGCCACTTCTTGCCAAAACTGACAAGAAGGATTACCAAAAAAGTAATCAGAGTACATCACACATTAAATTATTCACTGCAATTGTTGCAATAAAAATGAAATAAAAAAAGAAAAACAGTAAAAGGTCAATAACTTGAGTTTCATCAGATTATTCCTAATTGTTATTTTAATTGTTACTTGTTATTTTTGATAGATGATAAATAAAGTATCATAAATCTTAAGACACCTCTTATTTATTAATATTTTACTTCCAAAGAGCCAGACTTTGATGTATTTTTCTTAAAGTGGTTATTGAGCAATATTTCTGTGGGGTTTCTGAAGGCTGCTTTTTCATCTATTTTCATTCCAGTCCTTGTATTCAGCCATTCCCACAGATACCAAAGATAACAGAGTTTAACAGATATAAAGGAGTGTAATTGCCCCAACAAGGTGATTCCCAAAGAGACGAACTGTCAAAAAACGTGTTTGGCACAACATTGCATTCAGATCATAATATAATTGCAAAAGCTGCAAAAGCATTGTCATGGATTGGCCTCCCCAGAGCCTCAACAATATTAAAGGAGTGTTGGATAGAGAGCAAATCAAAAGGAAAGGAAAGGAAAAGGAAAATTTAAATTTATTTATATAGCACTTTTTAAAACGGGAAGCTATTTCAAAGTGCTTCGCATGGGAATATAAAAGCATATTAAACAAAACAATAAAGACAGTATAAAGAGGGTAAAATAGTATATCAAATAAAACCACATACACACACGAATATTAACCTAAATGCCTGTCTGAACAGATGTGTTTTGGGCTGTTTTTAAAGGAAGCTACAGAGTTGATTGTGCACAGAGGGGGAGGTTAACTGTTCCACAATATTGGAGCCAGGGTTCGTTTTCAAACGGGTCCGTGGAATGGTTAAAAGACCACTACCAGTGGATCTAAGGATCCGGTTTGGAGAGTAGGGTTGGAGAAGCTCAATGATATAAGTGGGGGCCTCACCTTGTAGAGACATTAACGTAAAAGTAAGGATTTGAAACTGATATCTATACCCAACCGGGTAGCAGCCAACATACAAAAAAGAGCTTTAAATGTTCTTCAAAAAGCTTGGAGAGCTCTTCCTGAAGACTCCTTAAAGAACGAACAAGTGAGTTCAGGCTGTGTTGAAGATTAAAAGTGCTCATAATAAATTGACTTTCAAGGTTGTTAGAATCGTATAAACTCTGTTTTTGCCTTTTTATTTTTCCATTTATATTCCTATGTCCCATATAACGGCTCTACCTATTTTCCCAGCAAAATAAAAAGAAATAAAGTTTTGGTTACTCTACAACAGATTTTTAAAAAACTGATATATTTTCATCGTGTTCCTCCATGTCAGCAGGCGATGTAATGAGCAGCATGTGATTTACGTTTGTGTTACTGTGTGTACTGTTTGATCAGAGCAGGTGTGCATTAGAAGTATTGCATTTTTTGGTGTGGAAAAACATATGAAAGAAACCTGCTATTTGCAAACAGCTGATTTTTTTTTCTTTTGTGCTTTTTTCATTTCCCTAGTGTTCAAACTCTTTTAGAAGGGGAGTGAGTGGGATTTAGAAATGGTCAGTCACAGATAAGTTCAAGGAAAGCACAGACTTTTAATTTGCAAGCCACAATGCTCTCCGGCTCTCCTTCACCAGGCTGTCTGACGGTTCTCTTATTGTGCAAGCAGGAAACTCTTTGCTGGCATAGACAGTTTAACAAATCAATGTTCATTTGCAAGTCTGTAAACAACCAACACACAGATACCCACACACTGCGTGTGACATATATCTAGATGTCAGTCAGACTGAAAGGATCGCTATTCCTGTAAGGCGTATCGACTGCAGTCTATTTCCCAGTTGTGGAGATAAGGCCCGCCCAGCACGAGTAGTTTGGCCTGTGGACAGAATCAGCTGATAGCACAAATGATCTGTCCATCAAATTCTAGTACGCCAGTCAAGCCTCTATTAAAACAAAACCAATAAACCAGGCAGACTAAACCCCAGCTGGCACAAGGACAGGGACTGACTCAGCCTTGCATAGTATCTTTCCATCTTCCCTCCCTTCTTCCCTCCCTGCTCCTTTTATCATTGTTTTCCAGCATGTTTTATTATCATTCAGACTGGGGTTTCCTGTCTCACGAGGAACATGAGGAGGAAGCATAAAAATGATAATCAACAGAAACAAAGCAAAGCATGAAACAGCCAGATGGGGATGTAAACAGCGAGGGAGACCAGAGTTAATTTAACACAATTTAAGACGTGCGCAGCACAGAGCTTGTTCTGCCGTCTTCAGAATTTGGGTGAATAGAATTTGAAGACTTGGGTTGTGTGCGACACTGTGTCCTGGAGGATTCAGTTGTGTTCTCGTGCACTTTATTTCTTGTCTGGCACACCAAGTTTTCTGAAGAAAATCTCCATGGTGACTGAAATCTCTTCATAATACTGAAATACAGTGCAAAGGAAGCGCAAATTCAAATACAGGCAAGATAAAATATTGTAAAAGAAGTCTAGCTGCAGATTTTGACATCAAATGACCAAAAATATTATCATAATTTTAAAAATCTCCATATTAATCAAAAGAAGTGAAAATACTAGACTTATTGAGGAGGATAGTCTAGATAGTCTGATCTGTAAGAGTGAAAAAAAACATTAAGTAACTTTTAAAGTCAAGCAGGATGAATGTGTGGGCATCCAGTTATATTTATTTATTTTTTTAAAAAGCAGTTTCAAAATCTGATCTTCACACCAAGTTTAAATATCCACGAAAAGGAAAGTAAGATTTCGAAGGTACCTCTAAGTGAGTTTGACTCCGAGTTCTGCAGCTCCCTGCGGATCTCTGCAGAGATCTGTGGGTGTGTTTGTGTCTTGAGCAGCTCCAGCAGTGCTTCTTTCTGTTCGGACCCCAGGTCAGCCTTGGAGCGCTGAGCCAAGGTGAGTAAACTTGAGTGAGTACCTCTAAACTCTTTACTTTTTTTTTTGTAAGGTAAAGCCCCTACAATAATACAGAAAAAAACCCATCAATCAGACAACCCCCTTTGAACAAGCCTTGGCGACAGTGGGAAGGAAAAACTCCTTATAGACAGCAAGTAACCTCTGACAGGACCAGGCTCAGGGAGGGGCAGCCATCTACCATGACCAGTTGGAGGTTGGGGGATAACTGTCAGCTGGTGATCTCACTATATAAGAGACATTCTGTGTGGAAATATTGACATCCGTCTCTCTGCGGTTCGGTGTTTGTTACTGGGCAGAAACCAGTTTGGACCAAGAAAATGGTGTCCATATTTCAACCCTGTTTGCTGGATAGACGCATATTAGACAGTTACTTTGGTCTAGTTAATTTGGTTAAATTGCTTAAACACATCCCAGTGACTTACAGTTTTCCCTATTGGGTGAAGGAAGCAAAAAAAATGCATAAAGCACTACCCTGCACTTGACCCACAACCCCGGCCTTCCCTACTTTCTTCACGGCCAAATTAAAAATGCAGTTAAATATGTGAAATAAGTGAGAAGGAACCAAGTGTAACTCTTAAGCCATTAAAAACCTAGCTCACATTGAGTAATACTCAGGTTCAAGAGCCTACCATCAGACCAGGGTGTACATGAAAGGACTACCAGGAGCAACACTTTCCTATAAGAACTGTGCACCAAGCAATAAGGCTGCAAGAACAATGATTTGAGGTTCAATGAGCTCAAAATAGCCCATTTTGAGTTATATATATCCTTATATCTGTGGAACATGATGGCAATAGGCTCATAGTCTTGGCTCTTTTTGTACATATGAGCCAGAATAGTGTCTTTATTGACTTAAGAAGCACGTGTAACAAATTGAAGAAAAGCAAATTTTAAAGGGATTTTTTTTTTTTGTTGCAGAAAACAAGTTTTTCTAGAATTTTCAATTCTAAAACCTTTTGTCAAACTATATTGTTTTGCACCGTTAGGCAAAAAAAGGTTTGTTTGCAATGTGTTATTGATAGAAAACAAGACCAATAACTCTCCATTGTACATTAATATAATGACATAGCCAGCATAGAATTAGCTGAGCTAAGCACAGATAAAGGATGGGGGTAGGAAAGTTTCGCATGTCCCAAGGTAACAAAATCCTCAGGCTAGCACCTCTGTGACTCACTAATTAACACATTGTACTTCAGTTTATTCTGCACAAAAACTGGAGCGGAGAAGACAGCATACGACAAAAGAATTTCACTCCCCTTCTTTTATCTGTTGAGCATACATACCAGGACCCAGTCTTTAAATGTTCATATTCAAAATCTTGTTAGATGAGAAAATCAATCAATCAAACTGTCTGATGAATATGAAGCTGGAACCTGTATATGGTTTAGTATCAGGGTATTTATAGGACTATACTCCCTAGTCTCATTCATAACACTGCAGGATATTACAATAGATGTCTTTACACCACATTTTGTGTACAGAAGATACAAAAAAAGATAGGACGTGTTAATTATAGAGTTTTAAGCCTGCAGTGCAGAAACTTTGTGCACCGTTCTGGGAGTGACAATAATTACACAAACACTGTCAATCCATTCATCTGCCTCCTTCTAATAAAAAAAACAAACTACTCCACTAGCAATTTGTCACTTGATTGCTTTTTTTAACGTTGTAATTCTTCCTCTGAAACTCAAATTTCTTTGGTTTTAAATCTGGACCCACCCAAAAAGTTTCTTGGACACTGCTGTCGCTGGTGTGCTATGCTCCTATGCTCCTAGTTTCTTTATGTCCATCCCCAGGGCTGCTGCTCTCTCCAGATCTGGCACATCAACTGGTTACCAGTTGATGTATAATATATTACTACCAGCACACAAAGAGCTTGGCATAATACAAAATTTTGATAACTTTTCCTGAATTGGCTAGGGCTAGAATGAAAACGTAAGCCGCTGCAGGGATTTCCCCGATTCTGGGTTAGGGTGGCTGAGCTTGGAGGAATGATTGGTCTGCGTAGACTTAAGACAATGAGTCTGTGTTACCTTATATAACAGAGGTCTTGTTGTTTTAGGTCATTTTAAAAAGCAAAACTGTATTACATGCTTGAGTAGATAAAATCCTTCTTTTTTTTATTGCTGGTGATTTTTCTTAGGGGAAGACCAGGGCCCGTTTAGGGGAACGCCAAATTTTTCTATGCAGCAAAAATGTGTTCTTTGAAGAAGCCAGCTGTTTACCACTGTTAAATCTGAAGCGCCAAATCAAGGCAACTCATGATCTATTTGTTTAAGTTCATGGATACAAGTTTTGGTACATACACTGATGCAAATGAAAGACAATCCAGCTATAATATTTTTTTCCATGATCACAAGTTTTCTGACGTCATTTAAATGTACACAAGAAACAGATAATTAAAGCCAATAAACCTGAATCAAAAGATTAAATTCCATCACTGTTTCAAACAGTTGCCTGTTTCCTTGTTCAGCTTAAACATCTACACCTCATTTATCTCCCCCTGAAACAATTTTGACTTCTTCTCATCCACACAGAAACAGAAGGTTAACATTAACGTAGCTTGCTTGTCCTCCTCTGCTGTGCGCAGGGCTCATTAGCTTCTCCTAAAGCAGACTGCCCATAGTTGCCATGGAAGCTAGCGGGGACAGAGACAGAATCATGCATACAGGAGCCACAGGTAAAACAAGCTGTGATGAAATCCCAATATTTCAGTGTTTAGTGCATACCTCGGTATGACTCTGTACTGCAGCCCTCACTTGGCTGCAAAAAAAGAATGGATGTTGACTCTTAGTCACGCTCACAGATGCTGAAGGCTGCTTTAAACTGGGAGGAGGAGGCAGGTGGAGAAGTCAGGCCTTGAGAGGTGAATAAATCTTTTATCGTCTCCAATCCGTCACGTCATTTTGACTTAGCCAAAAAAGAAAGAAAAAAAATGAAATAACACACCGGGATCGCACAGGCAAAAGAAACTTTTTCACTTCTATTCCAGCTTCGCCAAATCACTACAGGCTTATCCCTGAGGTCATCAGGAATGTCAATAGCCTCTGCAGATAGAAATCTTTCATTACCCTTTCATTTCATCGCAGCCTTAAAGAATATTCAACAGAATGCAGAAGTCTGGCGTTCAAGACGTCCTTCAGCAGCAAGGCGGGATGGAAACAAATAATGGTATCGCGTTCCTTTAGCTGACTTTGTGTTCGAGACAGCATTAATGGTTTATTTAAAGGCAGCACAGTCTGTTCTGTTGGACCTGCAGGCCCTCGGTGTGGGCAAACGGAGTCGATGAATCACACTGTTGCCAAGAGTACAACAAAGTGGTGCATCTACTACTCATGCACTGTAGCGCCCGTGTTTATTACCAGGGCCCGAGCGAGACTAGAGATTTGGATTCACCGGCAACAAAATCAACACAACATCATAAAATGCCAATATGAGGTATATTTTATTCACTAGCACTGTGAATACTACAGGACAGGAGCTTCTATTCTGTTAGAGATGAGAGGAAGAGTGGGAGCACATTGGTATTCCCCAAAATGACTGTACGGATGAGATTTACAGTAACACAGAAAACATGCTGGCAGACGTTATTTGCTGCTTCAGACTCGGCTGATTTCCACTGAGTTTTGACCCAGACTCCGAAATAATCTTGGTGCAGTTTCTCCACGCGGGTCATGAAATATTCACTTCACATCAAATGAATAATATATCCAGTATTACTTTTTTACTCAAATGCTGCTCCGCTACTTTGAATCTCCCTCAGTCTATTGTCACAACAGCAGGAGAAATGAAACGCATCTAATAACGTACACTGCTGACACAAGAGTCACATAAGCAATAACTCTGTTCGGGGGTTGGTGGCTCTTTTTCTTTATAAATAGTGCCATCTCTTATAAATGATGATGATTTATTCTAACATGACTTCATGTATTCTTACCTTGTTCTGTGTGAAAGCTGCTATATATCACGTATTTTGCTGTATTTGAATGTTTACAATGTTTGAATTGAGGATCTCAATTGGCTACCCTTCATGAAGGACATACAATTGTTTGCCTCAGAACACCTTATTGACTCCCTTTGCTTTCCTTTCCCTCTAACACAACCTGCCAGTCATCCGTCAGTCACCCCAGCGAGCAGCATTTTATTCTGACTTCATGCCTTCACTCGTTCAACAGCGGGACCCATGCAGGTGCCATTGGTTTAGAGAGAGCGGCGGTAGGAGATTCGCAGAAGGGACTTTGACCTTGGCTTTACCTGACAAAAAGAATTACCGCAAACACGGTGATGAGCCATCTCACAGTAGTATTTTTGTTATCTCCAGCTGTAGCAGGTGCATAGTAAGGCTTGTGTGGTCAAGGAAAATTACCATTTTGAGTGGATTGGTGTGCACAGCCATGTGAAAAAACCCAGTTTTCACAGGACTGCGCAGAGTGCTGCAAAAACAAGTAAATGTTACAGTTTCCGTGTAACTTATAGATGATATTGGCTGTTTAGCTAGCTTTAAAACTAATCATATAAGTCAGATACAGCCATGTGAAAAAGAAAGCTTTCACAGGACCTATACTTGCAAAAAGCAAAGACGATACGCTTTATATTGTGGTTAACTGAGAAGTAATGAAATTTCACCCACTGGACTGGCAGTCAAAGAGTAAAGTGAGCTATTGTGTCGTCCATAAACACTGCATTTAAAAAATGACTCTAAAGGCACCAATTCAATTTCAATTCAGTTGAAATCAATGTATTTATATTGCACCAAATGACAACAGCAGTTGCCTTAAGGTACTTTACATAGTAAGGCGAAGACCCGACAATGATACAGAGAAAAACAGCAGGAGAACAGTCGAGGTCCGGTGCGGTGATTCCTATTAGCAGAGGTGAGGCCTAGCTAAAGCTGACTACATCAAAGCCATGACAGCCCAGTGTTTTTAAGATATTTCACCCCCTGTGAAATTATAACGTGAAAACTACCCGCAGAGACTAAGACGCTATAAAAATGAAATAAAAAAATAACAAACAAAGTGGACATTTGGGTCTGCTGGGACAACATGACCATTAGAGGAACTGCCATGAGATCAACACAAAATTCCCCTTCTTTGCTATGACTGTTTATTGTTTTCATTGTAGGTTTCTGGTATTACCCTTAATTCCCTCCTGGATTTTTTTCAACTTTTGGTTTAATTGTTTTTTTTTTATTTATTTTAATGTTCCTCGTGTGGTTTTCTATGCTTTTGCTTCCCTCCTTTGTTCTACGATAATAATTTATTCTGTTCCTGCCCTTTTTAGTGTCTAATTGAGTTTTTACAGCGTTATTGTTAATACTCTCCCTGGTGTGTATTTATAGTCTCTAATCTTCCCCCCGTTTCTGAGCTCTCGACTCTGTTTGGTTGTATCTCACTACTTTTGCTTACTTTGGTTGTCTTTTGAATTCAGTTTAGCTTGCTGCGTTTCCTGCCACCTCACTGCAGCTCTCTCTTTTACATCGTGTGAAAATAAAAAGAAATAGCCACCAGCATTCAGTCCTGTGGCGTCAGCTCAAGAGCTTTTCCCTGTATTGTCACAGTTTAACATTTTATAAGGTGACCAGATGAACATATTCTGTTAACAGCTGGGAGGGAGGAGCACTTTTTCGAACACCCTCCTTACGGTGTAGGTGGTAACCCTGTATTGTTCACACATATATAACTTGGTCTTTGCATCCCGTGGCTGCAGAGGAATATTTCATAGTAGTGAATGTACAGGATTACGTGACCATACTTCTCTCCATCTGTGAGACATCATACTGATATTTGTGACCAGCACATCAGCAATGTGTTTCTGATGCCCCTGGTGTGCAGTGAAACTTTGTTATTCCTATTGTCTGGAGCAAAATATGTAGAGATATAATTCTCCCAGTTGGTAGATCTCAGGTTTAAGGGGAGCAAAACAACTGATCTAAAGGCTGCTTGGAGAAGTTATTATTGGAATAATTAACCCCATACAGTTCTTTCTGCATTCAAAGCAAATTATTAAGAAAAAAAAGACAATAAAAATGAGAAGAATGTGAACCCTGGCTGAAAGCAAGAAAAGATTCTCCTGCTCGTGTTTTAATTTTCCGTTCTTTCCCAGAGAGAGTTAATTGCCTTTGTTTCTATGAGCAGTTGTGAGCGTACAATAGTCCTGACATCTTGACAGTGCTGAGGTATGCAGAAAGAAAAGGTTAAGATGTTGAGGTTTGGGGGTGGGTTGTGTTAGGGGATCTGGTAACCCTGCCGAATATGAAATGCTATCAAATTACCATGCTTCACATGTCTTGAATTAGCATACATCAGATCAAACAGCCTGGGACTCCTCAGCGATTATGCATCCAGGCACATGTTCAGTTTCAACCCTATTTTACTCCCAATTATCATATCATTATCATAGCATTGCTCCTGTGTAGTCTGTTTAGTCTACACTGCACTCAGAGGAGTAGTAGACATGGTTTTAACCAGACATACTGTCTGCCCATCCGTCCACTCAGTGTTCAGTTTCAGTTCACTATTGCAGAAATCATGTAAACCAGATTTTAAACTATGGATCACCTTTTATTTTTATTTTCTTTGCATCACTTTGACCTTGGGAGATTCACAACTGCTTTGCTCCCACAACTGAGAGGACACAAGCACACAAGAGGACACCGTGTGCAAAAACCTGCACAACAATGAAAGCCTGGGCTACGCGTGAAAACAAAAAGCGCTCCAAAATGAAAAGCATTTTGCAGTTAACAGCTTTAACAAAGTGAAAGTGATGACTGAGTGGCCATAAAGCTGTGCCTCAGAATGAACTCGCTTCTTTTTGGCAAATTAAAAAGAAAGGAGGTTGCAAATTATTTCCGATTAAGCTGGTGGGGGGGAAATGCTCGCACCGTCCTTGACTGTCGAAAGCCTCTCATTCTGTCAGAATAAGGCCACGGCATCTGTACCCCACTTTGACGCACAGCGTTAATAGAAGTGGACAAAGAGAGGCTGAAAGCACACCCTTGGAGGAGAAGAAAAGAATGGTTTAATAAAAAAGACCGACAGGGGGAGGAAATGGCGGGCTGGTGAGAGCTGTGTTCCTTAGAGACGGTGATTAACATTTGATTGGTTGTCATATGGTTAACTCCTTCTGTGCTGTCGGGGTCCTGGGAGGAATTAAAATCTCTAATTGTTTAGAAAATAAGACAAGAACAGGAAATATACCGATGGGCGCTATAACAAAGGAAGAAGTAGAAAGTAGGGAAAGGAGGAGTAAGAACAAACTCTTAGCAGGCTCTATAGAGTCCTGCCAAGCTCCCAACCAGCCCTCATTGTCCCTGATTTATACTACATGATGCAAGAGCTGTGCAGACCTGAGTAGAAAGATAGAGAAAGGGAGGCAGACTGAGCCAACGAAGAGAAAATTGAAAGAGACAGGACAGGAAAGGCAGGGACAGGGAACAAGGTGACATGGGACAACACAGCAGAGGACAAGACCAGTTACATAACTGATCCAGGAGCCAATGGGTTCCTTTACTGTTGTGGGCACAGGCATGTAGAAATGGCAGGAGAAGAGTTTTTTCTTAATGTAATGGTTTGGTTTGTGATATCCTCATTTTCTCAACTTAGAGACACTCATCACTCCAGTTTACGGTAGCGGTACAGCAGGATTAACTTAATTTCTGCCCTGTTAACAGAATATGTTCGAGTCCCACATGGTGATGCTGTTTACAACCTGCAACTTTGACTCATCCAGAGCAGAATATTTGAGAGATGCACTTCTTCTGGTGGCAAAAAATAGATATAGTTAATTAATATATCTGCTACAAGTGTGAATGGCTGGTCAGCTCTAGGAGATAACCGGAAATGTGCAGCTCTAGGAGATTAACGGACATGTGCAAAATACAGGTTGTATTTTGCACATTTCCTTGTTCTTGTGCATACTGCTTTTATAGACTGGAAACAGGAGGGAAGCAAGTCTGTTTTCTAAATTCAGAGTTTTGCACAGAGCTCTGTGTCTCTTCCACATATGTCTTTTGTCCCGGTTCCCTCCCCTCAGCTCCTATCGGTCCCGGCAGATCTCTGCCCCTCCCTGAGGCTGGTTCTGACAGAGGTTTTATCCCACTGTCACCAAGTGCTTGTTCATAGGTCGTTGTCTCATTTCGGGGTTTTCTCTCTATTACTTTTGGGTCTTTACCTTACAGTATAAAGCACCTTAAGGTGACAGCTGTGGTGATTTGGCTCTATATAAATTGAATTGAAAGGATGTGTTTTGCTGCACAGCAAAACGTGCCCCTGAGGAAGACTGGGATCAGCTTTAGCTGATGATGAACTATTAAATCTGCAGAGGATGAAAGCTAAAAACATGGTGGAAGAGGTCACGGTATCCAAACAACCACAGACCGTTATGAAATGTTTCTCCTTATTTTACAGAATTTTCTGCCTATAGGCATTTTTATAAAAATAAGAAAATTAGATAAACCTTGGCCTGTGATAGACAGCCGACCTGCATCCCACCTCTCACCATATGACAGCTGGGATGGACCAGCTTGCTCCTGCTCCCTGTCTGAGCCTACCATCTTTGTGAAAGAACAAAAAGGTTACACCTGTGGTCATGTTTGCTTAATTTGCTACATCAGGATTGTCAAGTCCAGTGCAGTGTGTGTGTGTGTGTGTGTGTGGCTTCAATAAGGGAAATAACCTGCAAAAAGCAGGAGATACAACTCATACCTGCCTACTGTAGCTGTGACTACTACAAATGGACCTACTGTGTTTCTACGCAGTTTTTATCAGGAGGAGAACATCACAACCAACAACAACAGAGTTATCCATTTACTCTCCGGAACCTGCAAAGCAGAACAGATTAACAATCTATAAACAGATTAGAAGAATTAAAAACACTTCTTCTATGAATAACATACATACGTCTCTTTTTGAGCCAAGTAAGGATTTACCCTAAAATATCAATAGATGAAATTACATTATAAGAGGTTTTTTTTTTTTTTTTTTTTTTTTTTTTATCCTCAAGCTG
>VUQR01009586.1:16215-33356 GCA_015108515.1 Hemichromis elongatus | reverse complement strand
CTTTTTAAAGCGACACCGAAAGTCAATGCGTATTTTGTCTAAAAAAAATTTTGAAATTTAACTGTGAATTTATCTGTGTTAGCTTTGCTGACCGTCCGGAGGAACGAAGGGTTGTGCTCGCGATGGGTTTTGCTTTGTCAAATGGCGAAGATCCCGTTTTTATATAGGTGGGGCTGTTTCAGTTGACCTCTGACATGTGAGATAAAGGCGTGTGCCTATGGTGCTACAGTTGGTCACTGTTGGATAATTACTCTGTTTAAAAACTATTAGTCTCTGTGTGTTTCAGAGTGCTAAAGAAAAGTGTAATACCCCCCTAAACTAGTTAAATTATATGCTGTGTGGGAATATGTGTTTTTAGAAGTTTAGTTCAAAAGGGATACCTGTTATTTGTGTTGAAATACTCCTAAACTAGTTAAATTAAATCATCTATGTCTAAATAACAGGTCTCTGAGACCTATACAACCTTTAAAAACAGTTTAATTAAAACACACATAATGGTTTCAAAAAAGGTAGAGGTATATTACTACTGTAGTCTTTACTATATCTAGTTGGTAATGCTTGGCCCTCTAAACACGCAACCTGCTGCTCTAGTAATAAAGAGCTTAAACACACCAAAATATAAATAAATCAAAAATAAATATTGAGCTCAGCCTAAACTTAATATAGTGTCTATCATACAAGAAGCAATAGACTGGAGCTATCCATGGTATCTATTCAGTGGCTACTACTCGTTACCGCTCTGGTTGAACTCAGATATTTACAGACAGTGTTCAAGAGAGACTAATTTACATGTAATCAGCATTCAGAAAAACCCCCCAAAACAAAACACACAAAACAAAAATGTGTTTCTTCAATTATCCATGACAAAAAAATGTATCCAGGAAGTGCAGTTTGGGTAACAGCTCCATTAGTGTGAAGGCTTATTAAACACCAAAACACTTCAGAGTGCTTTATAATAACACAAGGATGGATCCCCCCAACCCCCCCCACCCAAACTGTGGAAAGGAGCAGAGCGGCTGTTGCTGCTCCACTGACATGCTGCTCACACTACACCTTCTGTGTAGCCAATCTGTCAATCTGGACACAGTCTGAGGCAAATTAGACCCATGGGTGCGAGCCCGGACACCAGTCATTCGAGTGCTAGCTCCACTTCCATGTGTCTCCCGATGCCTGCGGTCTGGGTGATGCTCCTCCATCGTGAAGTATTTATTAACGCAGTGACTCACCCGATCAACAGTCCAATGTCTTTTATTAACGTTTTCATTTCAAACTTAAGACAAAAATGACAAAGATACAGCAGATCACAGCGTGTGCTGCACAGCTTCTGCGAAACCCTCAAACACATGACCTCATCGGGCGGCGGGGTGTGCAGGAGATGTGCTGCGCTGTGAAAATAAATGTGTGTAAAGAAAAAAAAGAAAGAAACAAAACAAGGACAGTATGTGGCATGGACTGTGCAGAATATGTTTTCTCATGAGACATATGGCCGCGCCAGCTGGAGTCCTTATATCGTTGCTGTGATAAGTGGCTTTATCCTCAGTTTGCTTCCTTTTGTTTCTCGGTTTTATTGGACGGCTCCCTCGTTTCCCCTCTTCAGCGTGTTTATTTCTGCCATTTTCACTTTATTGTTACTAAGAAATTCCACTCGTGCTGTGTTCATACTCGCACAAAGATGCAATCGTTAACTGACGTCGTAAAGGGCATAAATCGCAGTTCATCAAAATCAAACTCGGGGACAATGACTCTGTGTTACAGGCAGTGCAAACATTAAGGCTTCCCTGCACATGGCACACCACACACTGTAATTCGTCTGTAAAGCTGGTGCAGAGGGAAAAAGAAAGTACGAGAGAGCAAATACATAATTTCTCAATTGAAATTCAGATAGAGTCCTAAACTAATATTATACTGTATGACACTGTTCTTCTCATTCACGCATGCTCCGTTTCTCCTGCGTGACAGGATGATAGGTGACACCAATTTTTAAATTACCCTTATCCATGATTTTTCCATCTATTACATCTAAAATGACTGCACACGGTTACTCCGTCAGTGTTTCAGTGTCAGTCAAGCTTAGTGATCCTGCTGACAGTGGAAACGCACAAATACTCCCCCGTGTGATTACCCCACACTGTCTCCTCAATTCCAGCCTTTAAAAATCTGGTGAGGGAAAAACAAATCTGAATTACAAACTGAACTAAGCGAGATTCAGCGATTGCTTTGACACCGGCTCAGATTGGCTCGGACAGGCTGGAACTACAACAGCTTCAAAGTCTTTTGTACTGGGCTCTAAAGAGAGGACCAAACTCAGAGGGAAGTGCACCTTCCAGTATTTGAAGAAAAAAAAAAAAAAAAAGCTTCCAAATACAAGAGACTTTTATGGATCATTTTCATGATGACTAGAAAAAAAAATGGTTTCCTCAAGACTTTATTGATGAAATATTCATTGTACAAATAGGAGTACCGAGGTGCTTTTCACTGAAAGATGGAGACATTCTATCAAAGCAGGTGCTCGTCCACCACAAAAACAGCACTCGCAGCTCTATTCATGCAACAGCCGCTGAAACACACCAGGACAATTCAAACAATTTATGAATATTGTAGGAGGCGGGGGGAAAAGTGAAGTATAGAAGGGCGATTGGGGGGGTTAAAATCAAAATAAAATTTAAGCTCTTCTCCAATTTTTACACGTGTGTCTGAGATTGTGTCCAGTTCTGTCAGACTGTGGTCTGTCGGCTGAAGAGGTCGAGGGTCACGGCGGAGAGGAAGGCTGGGATGCTCTTCTGGTGATGCAGATGAAGAGCCACCATCTCTCCCAGAGTTTTAGAGAACTCCGTTTCCATGAGCTGCATGCTTCCGTTGGAGCCCTGAACCAACACACAATAACAAGCAATCAGACCCACTCCATTCATTTCCACACACAAAAAAACTTTCAAAGTGAAACAAGAACACTTAAAAGTTGTTATTCTCCACTAGGAATTTGTGTGTGTGTGTGTGTGTTTGTGCACGTGCATGCATGTGTGTGTGTGTGCATTCACAGCAGGGTGAAGGTGTCTAAATCTGTGTGGATTAATTAAAAGGAATGAGGAGCAGCTCGGGGCGATGAAGTGAAGGAGAAAGGGATGAGTGAAACAAGGGATAAAGTAATTAAAGCATCGCAGGGAGGGGGGAAAGCAGAGAGCAGCAGAGTCCCATGACATACAGAGAAGATATTGAGACATCTTAGAAATGCCCCATGTCAATGTGTGTCAGACACACAAATCTCTGATTTGACAAGTATCACGAGAAGGCTCGTAAAACGGAGGGCAAAGGGAAAACACTGAGGAGTGGCATTTAATCAGAAACATAAGTCCAGAAGTTGAGAAAAGAATAAATCAAAGGGTATTAACAGACAAAGATTTAATCCCGCACTAAATCATTTCCAACAGGAACACTTATACTGAAAGAGCAACTCTGTAAATGTCCTCTCACTGTGTGAGACCTGGAGTTAAAAAAAACATTAGGAAAAAAACAGAGATAATTAATGATTTGACAAATGGATCGTGTTTGAGCATCATTATTTCTAAGACTGAACAAAACAGCTGGAAATTGCAAGGTAGGGTAAATAAATAAATTAATTAAAAAAATATTATTTGATAAACTAATTAGTGCGCTTCCTCTCACACAGCAACCTGAAGTGAACTGTTCATTCCTGTGTGAAGAGTCACAAATCTCTAATGGCTGAAAGGAGTGGATACCTGAACTAATGGCATTTGCTGGCTGACTGCACAATGCCTAAGTGAGGCTAAACGCAGTACGGAGCGTGCTCAGGAGACACAGATATACTGACCTGCTGTTTCAATGTCATTCTTTGGAAATATGTATGAAAAGTTTATAGTCAGAGGCACAAAGTCTGTTTGAGGCGTTCTGCTTCAGAAGACAAGCTAAACCACGTCATAGACGTGTTTCTGCTTTTCAAAGACACTTGTAACAAATGTGTAATAAATCCATTTCTAATGTAAGAGTAATTTTACCATCTCATTAGGATTGGTTTGGTGGGCAGGGCATATTTTTTATTTTGTTTCATTTTTTTGGGTGATTTTGTCTCTGTACAGCACTAGAGTGGATATTAAAACAAACAATCACGATGTAATTGAAGTGCAGATTGCATCAAATGTTTAGAAATTACAGCCAATTTTACATATATATATATATATGTGTGTGTGTGTGTGTACATATATGTGCACTTGTATGTGTGTTTGGGCCAGTGGTAGATTGTTTGAAACTAAGATGAGCATTGGTGTTATTCACTGGACAGGAAGGAGAGGTAGGATGCTTTTACTCCTTAATTCTTTTCAACAAGAAAATCTGAGTTTCTTTCATGCTGATGAATTGTTTATCAGGTATGTTTTTCTAAATGTCCACATGAGTCAGTTGTAATTTATTGTTTCAGATATTTGAAACGTATCTATAACAATCTTGTGCTAAATGCCTGCAGAGCATGTGCTGTTACACAGTGATGTAATTTTTCTGGTGCACTGGTACATCTGCACTAATGTGTCATATCAAGTGAAACTAAGCTAATGCTACTGAATAACAATTTTACTTCTACTTTTACTAAACTACAGGAAGGAGAAAGAATACTTCAGGAGTGATTACGTCTCTACTTGAAATGACTCAATAGGATGTAGCTGGGAATGAAAGAAAAGGAAAGGTGACATGAAACAAGAGCCTCCTGTCAGATGTGCTAATATAAGCACATCATGGCAGCCAGACCACTGGGACATCTTTGCTGTGGGATTTTTCAAGATGTCCTGTCTTTGTGTTATACAAACATTTATCAAGCATACAACATTTTTTATTAGGATGACAAATTGTTTCCTCTTGTTATGTGTATGAATATATCTATATACATATAGAAAGAGAGCTAGCTAAGATTTCATTGATACCTATGACATTATTGATTCTGTTTGTTGTGTTGAATTTTTACCAACTGTCTTATTAATTAACTATCTAAAAATAAAAGCAGGCTTCCACAGATTTACAGCATCAATATAACAGCTTTTTATTTTGGAGTCTCAGTGTAGACACCGAGTAGAGTGTAGACTTGCATGTGGGTCAGGTGTGCTAAAACTCTACAGTCATGAGTCTGACTCAATGCTTCGCAATGCATAACTGTCAGAAAGTCACTCCAAGGAAGGAAATGTTAAGCTTAAAGGAATCGTGAGTTTATAATTGGGAACCAGTTCTCACTTTCCAGTTCTCCACTTACAGGTATCTACAGAGGATGGAACAACTTTGCCCAAATATTCATCCCAGCAGGGTTGAATCACAGGACACCCCGTGACACAACATCACTCCAATTACAATGCAATTACACGGAATCTGTTTTGGATAATATAGCAATGAAGAGTGCCGAAAAAAACCTTACATATTTCTTGACGTCTTCATAGACAGGAAATTCCCACTTAACTATTATTTTTGCATTTAGCCACCTTCCTGTTCTATAGAAAAACATAGAATACAACCTGCTGGCAGCCAGGTGAGTCTGGTCCCCCTCCGATTGTGCTCATTGAGACTCAGACTGATGGCAACATGTTGGAGATCAATCTGTATTTATAAATCCCACAGCAAGTATTTGTAAACCTTCTCAACAACTTCTCTGAGAGTGACTGTAATGGGTCAGAGTCAACTGTTTGCACAAATGTTGCCTCCTATCTGGTGACCTGTGCAATGGTTTGAAAATGTGGTCATTACTATGCAACACCCTCAAGCTCTGGGCCTTGACTTCACCACCACAGGTTGCAATACAATCACCACTCATGTGACTGAACCAGTAACCTGCCCTGAATTAGGAGGTAGCGTCGTCAAGTTAAGTGTGTCTAGTGTTGTGTGCTTGTTTTTGTTTAAGTTTGCTTAGTTAATGTTCTCAGGATAAAGGTGTATGAGATGGGGCCTAATGTTCATAATAATCCCAGATTATTTTAATTTATTTAATAAAATACCAATACTCTGTGTCCCTGTATCGATACAATATGGCCATGCAAAGATATTTTGATACTACGCTATGTTGATCCTCTCTTCCCACCCTGTTAAATATCTGTGCCAGCGGGATGTAAATGGACCGACTTTAGAAGTAGTGAACAAGTTTAACTCTGAAAACCAGCTCAGCTGATCCTAGCTTTTTGTAATTAGGACACCTGAAAACAATGTGGCTTTGGTCACCTCTTCAAACACTCTTTACATGTAGTCTTGGTTTCCCTCTAAAACAATCTGTGCATCACTGCAGTACAGCAGTTCAAAGGCTTTTCTAATCGCACAATCTTTTCTTCTGACTATTTCTCATCGCTTCATCTAACTGCCTGACAATCCCCGGTGAGATTTTTTCCCCCCTCTGTGCTGCCGTCTCAAAGCTACACCATATCCTCAAGCTGCGTCTCGAATCACGGGAACGCACACACAAACACGTGTGCGCACACGGCTTTAAAAACCGCTGTGGCTTGGAGAACATGGAACGCATACATCAAAGAGAAAACACTGGGACCGGTTACCATGGAGATCTGCGTGTTTGTCCTCTGCAGCCTGTGTGTGAGAGACGCGTAAGAGTGGGCGTGTGAGAGACAGAGTGGACAAGCTGATGAAGGCCTCTGGGAGCCGAGGACGCCACAGTCGGCTAGAAAGGATAACGGCGACCAGCCTCAACGTGAGGTGAAACAGTACGGCGCCGAACAAAGCAACTGTGTTTTAAGTGGCCAAATGCGCAAGGACACTCACACATACACACACCTAAACAAAGGTTACAGAGATTTACAAAGATAAAAGTCATAGATAAAAACCGGAGCAGCAGCAGTGCTGTGGGACTGAGACAGAGCAACATGGAGACACGATAAGAGGGCGCAATGAATAAGGCGGTAAAGAGCCAGACTCCAGTAACGTTTGCACACAAACTGCCTTGCTTCAGCACCGTTCATACAACAGGTCGCTCCGATTATGTAATTTATACCTCTACAGTTTATTTTTGAGGCTATATTAAGCTCATCACTTGCAGACTTTAAAGTCCGCACCCGTGCTACCAGCTCTGCCAGGCTGCACCGAGGCACAGCGGTGGTGCTTGGAGCCGACTCCTGACATCACCCTGCTAACATGCTCACACTGACAATGTCATGACACTACCTCTGTAACACTAACATTTGCTAATTAGGGCTAAACACACATTACAGCTCAGGCCGATGTGAGGGTCGTTAGTTAAGCAAATATTTGACCATAAACCAAATAACCGGACGACCTGCACCTTTGATTGAGCCAGCAGACGTGTAACTGTCTCAGCAAGGTTGTCAGGGGTCCCCCCCCCCACGAATTTCTGCCCATACATTCATCTCAGTCCACATAACTGCTATGGACTCACTGGCTGACAGATATGGCAATATCACATCACTAGCTAAATTTTGACGAGGAATTGTACGGGCTGCAAGGATATTCCCATCAATCCTCTGGGTAACTTAGACACTGGAACGTTCTGAGTGACCTACACAGATTTTGCTCTGTAATAGTTGTGGTTTTAGTCTTTAAGTTGGTAACTTTTTTTTGTGTTACTTAACAAAATGTACATTTTCTGTGTATTCAGTTATTCCCTTTTCACACTGATGTTGACCATCAAGTATAAAAGGTATGTTTCACTCCACCTCTCAAGTGCCCATACTTCTAACTGTAAATAGAGCTGTCATAACCTTGTTGCGTTTCTGTTTCTAGTAGAAAGAAAAATATGACCTGAAGCAAAAAGACTGAATGCTGCCATTTGTCAGGTTTATGGTCCCTCCACTGGTTCATATCAGGATCCTTGACCAGACACCTCTCGTACTGAGGGGAAACTAATCTTAACGCACTAGTAGACATCGTTTAATTGGTGTGATTGTGAATCAGGTTTATTCATGATGTTTGTTATGATGCTGTCATTTTCTTTTTGTATTTACTCTCCAGCTGCTACACCCAGCTAGTTATGCATTAGTGGCCATCAAGCAAGGGATGCTGGAGCAAGCTGAAAGAATATTTCTCCTGCCAAACCTGCGAGAGGACTGACCCTCAGCCAACTATTCATAAAAAGAAATACAGTGACGCAACAATGGCCCATCAAAAACAGCTGTAACAGTGCTTTATACTGTATTAGCTTTTACGTTTTTGAGGGAATCTAAAGGTTTAAAAAGAAAAGAAAAGAAAGAAAAAAGCTGAAGAGGAAAATGAACTGTGGCTCAAACTCTGCACATAATTCTGATGACGCTTAAACTCTGATAAAAGCTGATAAAGATAAAAGCACTGTTGAAAAAACTGTTACTATATGAAGAACTGTTTAAATGAATAAATGAATGAAAGGTGTCCCACTAGGTCACACATCTGCCTGCTTAAATCAACAGATCTCCAAATGGGACAAACTGATGTCGGATGCACTCATAAACCTTTAAGTACAGATGAAGGGGAGGAGTCATTTTTGCTTGTTAACACAGGCTAACCATTAATAATTGAAAATTTTAATTACATGTAAAAGTTATACTAAAAAATGCAATTTGAGGAGAATTTTTTATAGCTAAAAGAGACGAATATTGTAAATGAACATGACCCAATGGGACATGTACTTAGCGCCACTTGTTACATTTATTTTCACATTTCAGGGAAAATTCAAACCAAGTTAATCAAAGGTCAGGGGAGATTTTTTTCCTTTAAATCAGCTTTATTCAAATACTGACCTTATCAATCTCTATTTGCATATCCACGCGTCGCTAAGAAGTGTTTTTAACCATATCTGACCTTTATGAAAACAACAAGGTTCTGTTTACGTTTGAAAACGTGTAGGAAACGACCAAGGTGACATTAACGTGCCGTAAACACAAATATCACAGGTTCCTCCAACAAGGTGACTTCAACCTCACCCAGCATGAACGCAGGCAGAAATGAAGGAAAGCTTCTGTTTGTTTCCTCAAGATCAGGAGTAAGAATCTAAAAAGACAAACTTGTGCACAAAAACTAAGGACAACTCAACAATGGGAAGGAGAAGTGCTATCCCATTCATCTTTTCATTTGTCTGTCCAATTAAAGGAAATCGATGCTTCCTGGCTTGAGATGCAGCGTGGGGCTTTATAGTGACCTCATCCAAGCAAGGAGCTGCATACTTCCTGAATGACAATAACGCACCTCTCTGAATGCAGAATGGGTCAGAGTAAAAGGTTTACACCTACGCTATCAGACATGTGAAAGACAAAACACTGGGCCCTCTGTTGTCATGCCAATAAAGGCATAAATAAGTTTTCTCTTGATAGAGAGGAATTTTGCAAACATTTCCAACCCCAGTTTCAAAAAAGTTGTAAAATGTAAAGAAAACAGAAAGCAATAATTTGCTCATTTCAAATTCATATTTTATTCAAATAGATGACAGATTGAATTGAAAATCAATTTCTTGTAAGCAAAATGCCTCAAAAACTGGGATAATTGGGTAAAAAAAACCTGGAGGGGAGGAACATTTTCTTTAATGTCAAAATGTGAAGATTTCAACTACCTCATGACTGAGTATATATATCATAATGAAAAGGCCCTGATGAGGAGAAATCTGTGAACGATCAAGAAGGCTGAAAATCAGGCAGGCGTGCTCTGTGGGGGCTTTCAAAGCTAAGTTAAAGACTATTCTATGTGTCTTAATTCTACGCCTAGTGTTTTACTGGTTCTTATTGCTGCTCCCTTTTCTTTCATCTGTTTTTAAACTGTATTTGTTTTCATAAATTTTTCCGTTACACCTTCTAATGGCTGTTCAGCACTTTGTTTGAAAGGCTTTATAAATAATGTCATCATCATCGATCCAGAAATGGCCGTCTTTTCTTGACTCAAGCTTCAAAAGCATCTCTGTCAAAGCATTTATGAGAGTTGTTGCCACCATCAAATTCAACGTGATCTTTTCTATTTCCAGATTTTCCATGTCCTATTGTGAATAAAATATGGGTAAAATATAGATTCTGTTTTTATTTACATTTTACACTGAATCCCAATTTTTTGCACCACTGGGGTCGTACATAATGTCGACTTTCTGATGAGAAAGAAAATATGGGGAAATGTGAGAGTTTAATTTAAGGTGACATAAGCAAGTCAGATGTAAACAGCTGCATAACATGGACTTTGTGTGTGGCCAAAGCCTAATAATAACTCATTTGTCTCCAGGTTATGACCACTCGTATGCATAATGGCTCCTTTGCCAATTTAAAGCGACAAGTTTTCGTTTCTCTCGTATTGTGATATGACGCGAGGGTGAATTTGGGTGAAAATGATTCTTTTAATGATTTTAAAAAGTAATGAGAAAACTAAAAAAAAACTCCTCAATTTTAGAGGTTTATTTTTTAGTCATACTGGAAATTTGCTGAATGAAGCCCATTAAATGACTTTATGAAAGCATTCACGGGGTAATATTAATGTTGCATGTAATTGTCACCAATTCCAAGTTCTCAATTAGCGCAGCTATCACCAATATCATTAGGTGGCTAATTGTGCTACTAAAATACAAAAGAAACCCAAACCCAACACAGCAACTTCACATGCCTAAACCTACCTTTAAAAAAGGGCAACACACAACACATCAAATGTTATTTCTTTATCAGAACTGAATCTGTCTGGCTTCTCATTTCCACTTGATGAGCTGTTTGTGTTATTACAACTGATTGGCACAGCTGTTTGGAAGTTTAGATTGTGGAGGGGGAAAGATGATGATTAATCAGTGCTCTTCAGCAAATCATTTTCCACTTCCCTAAATCAGTAATGCCTGAAATACTTACAGAAAATTTCACTGTTCTTGGACAAAGCATGCCGCTTTGCACTGGTCTTCTTCAACTGCACGTTAAACCCAGAGCCCTGAATCTGGCTGCACATGTGTGGATGTGATAGATGGCTCTATATTGAGGTGGTGACATGCAGTTCACAAATCAGCTGACCTCTGCCTCTCCTCTCCACTGCTAATGAGTAGACTTTTCTTCTCTATCCTTCTCTGTCTAGTTCTATTCTCCCTCTGTTTCGCTGCATTTTTGTCAACCCGATTCGATAATTCCAATCGAAATCTCTGCATTTGAAAACATTTCATTATCATTTATACCTTTGCCTCTTTTCAGACACGCACACACACATGCACACACACACAGCAGCAGCAGCCAATGAGAAATTCCACAACATGTCATAGCTGTTGATTGGTGGGGGTGAAAAACAGAAGGCAAATTAATTGAATAATCAGAAATATGCATATTAATTGCTTGCAATTTAAATGCAGATTTTGGCATTTTTCCAGTGTTGGGAAGAGGATGAAAAAGAGAGAGGGAAAGAAACTGAATCAGCTACAATTCTATACATATTTATATTCTAATCAGCTTTTTGTTTACACATTCTAAAAACACTACTAATGTGACTGAGCGCTGAACGACTAATGGCGACATACATCTGACGAAATGATTTAGTGAGTGCTATGATAAAGACCTCAGCTTAATAAATGCGATTAACCTGATTTTCAGTCGCACAAATACATTAAACATGGAGTCAGTTACAGTTGTTAATAGAAGAAACCTAAGATGAACATTCATAAGGACAGACGTGTTTGTTTTGTTTGTGTTTGTCGTTTTAGATTTCTCCCATCGTTGCCTTTGCTTGAGTCAATCTGTAATCAGAGAAACAAAACAGCGCTCAATGCTCTGCCTTGGTCACCTTCTTTAAAGTGTGATTAACTGGCCACTAATCACCTACTTAGAGTTCTCATGATTCATGACTTAAATATACAAACAGAAGGAACGTATGAACTGGCCCGTTGTTTTTACCATTGAAATACCAGGCAATGAATGCTAAGTGAGGCAGAGAAAGGGTATTTATATGCAGTGACAATGAGCTAATCCCAATGCAAAACATTATATGCAGCAAGCATTCCAGATAAGACGCAAAGAAAACAAACTGGCTAAACAAGATTTTGCTGTTGGAATTCTGAGTAGCTCCACAATTGGTGTGTTTCTCTACATTATAATATACAAACTGGCAGCGATGCTGGGCTTGTCACCTGGATACATTTACGGCTGGGTGGACACTGTACTAATGCAGCTTGTTGGAATCATTAAAGCCTCTATGACTCACATGCACACACGGTTAATACTGCCCAGACGTTATCGGGCCATCAATTTGCTAATTGCATGGAATGCATGAATCTTGTATTTGTGCATACCGACATTGTATCGACTCGAAAAATGTTTGGTTCAGGTAACCGAAAAAATATGGTTGTCCAGGTTCTGTCACACAGTTTCTTTATGTTAAGTTAACAGTAGAGTGATATCAGTTGTGTATAAAATGTAGTAATTTATTTTGACAATGAAATTTGGCAGTGCAATTTTTAAAAATGTGATAGAACAATAAAAACATTACATTATTAGAAATGTCTTAATATGACAGCATTATTGGGAACACTCATCGTCTATTCACCTTTAATTATTTTTTTTATTTCAGGCTTGCAGAGTGGGCGGAGACTATCCCAGCACTCAGCATAAGCAAATGGTGGTGTACACCTTGGACAGGTTACCAGATTGACTGTCCCATTCAGAATCACCAGTTAATCCAACATTGTCGTCTGTGGAATGTGGAGGAAGACGGAGGAACAGGAACATGAATACCCCCACACAGAAAGACCTGAGCTAGCAGGTGTAAACCATGGACCTTCTTGAATGGCGCTCTCCACTGCACCACTTTGCTGACCACATTCAGCAAAGTGGTGCAGTTGTTTATAGTTTACTATACCAGGTCAGAAAATGAAGGCCAATAAAGCATCACACACACAAGGGTAAAAATAGGACAGCAACATTGTTGTGACTGGTGACTGAATGATAACATCTGTTGCATTCAGAGACTGACTGCAAGTAGCTGCACTGGTCAATGAGTCACCCAAAGGTTGAGAGTGCAGTACCCCCAGTGACCTCACGATTGCAAGGCGATTATGTCTCCAAAGACCTGCAATACAAAACCAATCACTCAGACAGAATGGTTTATAAATTTATAGTTTACAGTTTACAAATAATCATAGTGTAATTTATAAATGCAGGCAGATTGCCAACACATTGCAATCAGTTAAAATCAGTCTGTGACCAGTTGCAAACTCATACCACCACCATTTCAGAGGGAAAACTACAGGTAACAAAATAAATTGGACTCAGAGTGTACGATTTTACATGGCACTATTTCCACAAAATATTGTGTAAATATTACTACTGATCGTTAAACACAGACCTGAATTCACTACAAAGGTGAGATTTACAGCTTTTTCAACTTAATTTAGAGCAACACGCCGAAGTTGCTGTGTGTGACACTCCACAGAGAAAGCAAACATTAGGAAATATTATGTGCACGGTTTGTTGGCTTTCTACTGAGAATCAGATGCAAGAGTTTCACAGTTTACATGTAATTAAACTTTTCTCTAACTGAACTCAGGTCCTTAAATATGCAGAGATCTATTTGTTATTTCTTAACATTTATAAATTTTCCTTAAATTCATTTAGTCCTGAAACACAGGTTCCCACAGGACTCCTCAGCCTCAGGGATTTGTGATGTGGAATCTCAAGATTGTTAGCATAATGAACATGCTTCTCCTGATTTAACTTGCAAATAAGTAAAGAAAAAAATAAGATAATTTGCAAAGTAGAAAAGCATGGTTTATAAACAGACTTGGCAATAAAAACTATTCTAGATCAAGCCTCTAAATCACATTTACAAATATTACTTTTCCATGTAGGTGGCTAATTACAGGTTCTATAAAGCAACATTATTAAGAGCCACAGATACATAAGAGAAAGCAGAAAACACAGGTAACCTTTTATTGGTGAACAGCGGCATGGAGAATATTTACAGCACAAAGCTTACATCAGCCTACATTTCTCACATCACCTGGACTGGTAATAGCTCAGTCACAAATTCTGGTGCGTTCTGCTAGTAGTGGCTAATTCAGCAGCTATCCTATATGAAAGGTGGCTAACATAAGTCCTGTAAGCTACACCGTGAGTGCAAACGGACATATCAATGTGGCCGATGTGGTTCAGTTTTCCTTGTGTACACAGCTTTCTCAATCCATGACTTTATGTGCACACATGAACTACTTCTGAGACTCAGCAGTCCTATTTATCAGAAGTGGATATATAATTAATGCTATTTTTTATGCTATTATTATTTTTTTATTAGTACAAATGCGATCAACTGTTGACCACTTGGCACCGGCATTAATGTGTCATCTCTCCTTGAGTCCGTGGCAGAGATGAAGCAGCCTTCTCCGGCTCGGGAATATTCATGACCTCAGGTGGACTTATGTGTGGCTGTGATGTATCATGTTACCATGGAGACAGCGGACATATGTTCCGAACATCGACCAGAGGAGGTAGTGACGCCGACAAGAGCAGGCACGCAAAAGTGCACGCACAGACACACGCGCGCCCGCATATTCACATACACACCCCGAGGGCAAGCAGGACAGGAAACTGTCAGGAGAAATCAGAGTCAACATTCTCTCCTTTCTCTGGGATTTTTCACTCCGAGACCGCTCTCTGAAGGCTTAAGTACACACAGTCCTATCTACTGAAGAAGTACTTAATTTATTCTCCCTTGTATTCCCACCAGCCTTTGTGTTTACTGTTTATTAGTGCTTTGCTCATGTTTATCTTTATTGCTATCAGCGATACATCATTGAGTGTTTTGTTTCAGTCAGTGAGCAAAGTGAAATTCTGTCCCAGTAAGCTTTCTTTTCACAAAATATTTCAAACACCCACTCATCTTTTTCACTTTCATATTCATATTTATGGCTCACAACTCCATCTTGTACACATGAGCAAGAGCTCATGTGTATACGCTCACTCGGAAACCTTAATGAAAAAAATAATAAAGAGGAATAAAATACACAATGTGCTGTTATTCCACCGTACAAAGGGAGTTATCTGATGTACAGTGCACACAAACAGTGGCTCGACAATATCCTAAAAGACTGATTTTAATAACCACATAAGTGGTTTGACAAAGCTAAAAATAGATATGCTACAACGTTATGCTAAGGATGAATGAGGCGAAGTGTTCACTGAACAAATCGGACAACCTAAATGTGGCAGATTAAATTTTCAATAAGCTGGACATAACTGCTGGAATTACGGCATTTCATGCCGTTTTAGTGCAGCGCCATTCTTCCAACTTTTCAGTATTTTGTGAGGCTTAATGGGTTTGAGCTGAGTATTTTTTAACCTACAGAGCAACATTTCACACAGCTTAAAATTAAAAGTATCAGTCTTTTAGGGTGTTCATTCAATTATGCATTGAATTATAAAATTATTTCAATTTACATTACTCTAGCATCTATGTGGAAATGGCATTAATTGCTATTCCTCCGTTTTATAACATGGAACCTTGAAAGTGAGAGGACTGAGATTTGCAACCTGATTGCTTTACAAAAATCAATGTATTAAGCATCATTGGTTTGCTAGATAGCAAACTAGAGGCGTTGTACATTCTACTTAAAACCAACATTGGAAGCCACTGAGATAATAAATAAATGTTACCAAATAAACAGCATATTTTAACCTCCTGAGGCTCTGTTAGTATTACTACCTGTGGAACGATCCATAATCATAATGAACTAAAAAAACAAGTTTAAACAACTTTAAAAAACACTCGAAAACTACTAAAGTGTACAGCCAACTTCAAAATGCAAGAAAGCTACAAACCACAACTAAACTACATCCATGTGACTTTAAATGTGCTGAGTGACTCACCTGGCCAGCTTCACCCACATGTCAACTCTGTCACTTCAGACAAGTCAGCTGAGCTGTCCATGTCTCCAAACATACTTCTTTTAAGGTCTAATAGATACTTAACCCTTTATTGACACAGAGCCATGTATATTAACTTGATTTACAACATAAAGAAAAAAGTATCAGGCCCATAGTCACTACCACAGCAGACTTAGAGATTAAACTTAGTGGACTTAGTAGATTAAACAATCAATATGTAACCAAAGTGCAAACATTCAAAGACGTTTGTAGTCGGGCTGTCATGAATCTAAAATTTCAAACTTTATATTGACACCCAGTAAAAGGCTCAAAACCATTTTCAATACAGCAGAGGAAAAATAATAAGAAAGTAAAAATAAGCCTGCATTTCCCAAATAATAATAAAGATTAAATCAATAACACAGACTGTTGGTAAATTATAAATGGACCGGTTCTTAAACTGGGGTTAGAATATTTTGGTATGCAGACTGGAGCAGCCAGGAAGCGAACCACCAACCTTCCAGTTAACAGAGGACCGGCTCACCTCCTGAGCTACATCCACCCGATGTTGCTGTGATGTCTTTTTCAGGAAATGTTGCTTCAGGCTTTATGTCAGATGGAATCGTATCCAAACCTTCCAAAAAGCTTTTCTTTTGTCTTCTCGGTCTACAGAATCATTTCATCTCATTTAGAGGTTTTTGGCAAATATGAGACGAGGCTTTGAGTTACTTTTGTTCGGCAGTGGTTTTTCCGTGAACCCTCCCACCAGTGCCATTTTTGCCCAGTCTTTTTCTTATTGTTTAATCATGAAGGCTGACCTTAACTGAGCCAAGTGAGTCTGCAGTTCTTTAGAGGTTTCTCGGTTCTTTTGTGACCAGCTGTCTCTTGATTGTAGACTTTGAAAATGACAAGTCTGAGTCTTTGAAAATGTTCTCTAGTTTAGGTTCTCCAGGATTTGTAACCACGGAAATGATTTTGTGACAATCCACTTAAGTTTCTTTCTGTGGATCTTTTGGTATTGCTTAGCTTGTTTTTTGTGCCCTCTGATATGCAAGAAAAACCAAAATGAGCCTAATGATGACCCCCCTTTAATCTCATATTTAGAGTTCCCTTTAAAATCCCTTTAATTCCTTAATAGTTGACGCTACAGTGTTAAATCCCTTGAATTAAAGCTGAAGGTCTGCAATTCAATAAAAAAAAAAAAAAAAAAAAATTTTCAAAAAAAAAAAAAAAAAAAAAAAAAAAAAAAAAAAAAAAAAAAAAAAAAAAAAAAAAAAAATTGTTGGGCTACATATGTATTTATTATACAGGCTATAACATAAAATCAAAATGTACATGTTTTATGTAACTAAAATGTTTAATTATGTAGGCTTGTAA
>VUQR01009586.1:0-16195 GCA_015108515.1 Hemichromis elongatus | reverse complement strand
GTCTGCAATTAAAAAAAAAAAAAAAAAAAAAACGATTTTCATGTAAAATTCACTGTAGTGACGTACAGAAGCAAAACTACAAAAAGACAATCACTGTTCAAAAACGTGGAACGGCAACAGATCAGATCAGACCTGATCTGAAAACGAAATGCTAAGTTGGTCTTTTTCTATGAGAAAGAAGAAACTGGAAAGACACCAATGTAAGCATAGATTATAAATAAGACCGTTCTATAACTGTCCTCCTTTTTTAACATCAGCTGTGTCGATATTTTTACACCCTACTGGGTGTTGTCAATAGCACTGTAGTAGAGGATGAATACACAGAACCTCCTTTCCCTTTAAAAAAACTCACTCTGTCTTTATTGTCTAATAAATAAAAATGTTCAAAAAGGAGAATTCAATATCTTGGGTAATTATCATTTTAGGTAACGGTCTATAACGGGCGCATCACTGGGAGGCGATGTCGACGCCAGTAACCTTTCGAGCCGCTGGCCCAGCTGAGCTCCTTACAGCTGTTGCGACCAGCTTCCCTGACAGTCAAGCTCTGCTTTAAGTTATTTCAAAATTAAGCTATAACAGACAAATGAATAAACTATTCAAGCTCTGATGGCTTACAATCCGTCTTACACACCCTCAGAGGCAAACACACATTTGTGTGGCGTTAATCATTCCCCGGTGGCTGATAAAACAGAGACAGGTCATTAAGTCTCGACAGTGTTCATAAACTGTACTTTATTAACTGTCCTCTTCTTTCGCCCACTGACACACACACACACACAAATTATTTTGCTTTTTCAAAAGCCACTTTTTCATTGCTTCTACTCTGTCTGCGTATCACCTACCCTCAACCGTTCCCTCATACGTTTTTCTTCCGCTCCATCTCTCTTTTGTGAGAGGGCTGACAGTTAATTGGGAGTGTGTTTTAATGAGCTGGCCCTGAGATTTTATCTTCTCCTTTCATTAGGAAGGGAAGACGGGGGAGAGCGTGTCAAGGAAGTGAAGGAAGAGGAAGAGAGAGTAAAGGAGGCAAGGAATGAAACGAGAAGAAAAAAAGTCAGTGAACAGAGAACACAGAGAAGTTTTCAGTAAGTGCTGTGGAGAGCTCTGTGCGCGTTTGTTTATTTGTTAATAAGCTAATCAATAGCAGAGGTGTGTAAGCCCAGCAGTGGGCCTGCTTTGGGAGATTACTTACAAAGACGCACAACTTGGAAGACTTGTTTATCTACGATGTTCTTCTCTTATTTTTAAACTGGCCTGACTAGACTAAAGTTCCTCAACTCAGGTTTCTCAGGCACAAATTAGGACAACGTAAACCTCAATCTCAATGTGAATCACAAGATTTTGTGTCAAATGTACCGTTTTATTTAAGCAGCTGCACAGTTTGATTGTATAAAACAAAAATAAATTATTTCAAAATAAACCTCTATTTCTAATTCAATACAGAAAAAATCTGCAGCAATGTGAAAAGAGGCTTATGCATAAATAAACAACTTTGTCCAGTCATTTTTATATATGTGTTTTTACCTATGGGGTTATGTGAACTCTTACATTCACAAATGTTAATATAACACTCATTCGGCATCTTCTGCTTGAAACTTCATGAAGAAAATGCTCAAATAAGTCAATCACTCACACTCCTGAGGTGTTTATCTCTCTGATTAGCAGAGCCTCATAAATATCTAATCACTGATGCTAATCAGATCCCTCACCTAAGGGCGAGCTAAAAATATAAAGCACATGCTCAAGCTACACTAAGGCCACCCGACCCCCACCCCACCCACCATAATACCTCACCCCTTTCCTTAAATAATTAAGACATCACATGCTTAAAAACATCTAATGTAACATTAATCCATTATTAATCAAAAACAACATTTCTCCATAAACTGAGGAGGGTTTTTCACTGTTTCTTGTTGGCGGCACTAAAAGAATCGCACAGTTACAGTCGATTCTGATGCCTGCAGCTTTGATCTCCCTCCACTTTGAGGCCGGCTGTTAAAAGAATTACACAGTCAGGCTTCAGACTATTTGGTACAACTGATCAAAAACAGCAGCATTTTGGTGCCAACATAATGACACTCTCTTTGACTTGAAGTATACCGTACAAACATATCAAAACAGTTGGCATCAAATGCTGCACAGGTCTACAATTACTATAGATAGCTAATATAACAATTGTACCACAGCACATCAAACGTGTCATTTTCTTAATGCAGACTTTTACCATGAAAACAACAGAACTAATATCCAAAGTAGACTCTAAGTTAATAAACATTTTTTCTTCTTTTAGGTAAATTGTAACATTCAGCTGGTTATGGCTGGATAATTAGATTTAAAGTCAAATTTTACATTTAGATTTGAATGAAGTGTAAATGATTTAATCAGACTTTATAAAACGTTTTTATATCAAATGATTTTACATCAAACTTTGACACCACTACAGACACAGTGGACCAAACTTATTAAAACGACTCTTTTCATTCCCCTGTGTTTTGTTTTGGGATAAATATCATGCTCAGCACTGACACATAGCCTATATATATTTCTCTTTCAACTGGATATGATAAATGACTAAATGATAAACGAAGGCTCTGCTCTTTATTTACCCGTTGCCATGGTAAAATGTGGTTAAACTTGGATTAAACATGCTCAAAGCTGATTGAACTTACTCTGATCGGCTGTTATAGAACAGGAAACTCAGAGTTTGTGGTTGTTGAACATGCTTCCTGGAATACGATCCAGGTCTTATTTGGGATCAAAGCGAGAGTCATTAGGCTGTTAACTGCTGTCATTTAGAGAGACTGGTTTCTCCGATTTCCTTCTTACACATAAATGGGAAGCTGACAGGAGACAGCTTAAGTGAAATAAATGTTAAATGATTCAACGGACAAAATTCTTGGGGGGGAATCCCTAAAAATACGTTTTGAATAAAAAAAACAAACAAAAAAACATGTAAGCATATTCTAATAGAACAACAACATAAAACTGTAACCCTGTAAATGAGCAACACGCAGCCTCATTAACCATTTAAAACACTGAACTACAGTAGGGGTTAAAGGGCTGACAAACAGTGAAAATACATTTTAATGAGTGTGACATACAGTAATGAATGCATGAGACAAGAGTGAGCGCAGGGGAACGTGACTACTGCAGGTTAAACAGCTTACGCTATAGGAGGGGGATTTAGGTGCCTCTTCTAGAGGGGGATATTAGCAGGATTATCTGGCAACCCTGTTGCTGAGGTGAATAACATTAGAATCCTATTTGTAAAGACTTCTATGCTTCCTGTCCCAAATCCCCCCATTTTATCTCCCCTCTCTCTTGCCTCATAGTACAATTAGTCCACTTTACATTCTCATACCGCAGATTAAACTCACACGCATGCATAAAAAGCAGCGGTTATACACATACTGTATTAATGTGTCCTAGTGTGTATCCTCTTTAAAACATGGATGTCACTGTGTGTTTATGTGTGTATACGCGGGTTTGATCTTTGTATTCCAATAATACTACAGGCCTCTCTCCCATAAGCCACTAAGTGTTTGTCATACACACTCTCAACGATGCATACTTTGAATACTAATACTGAGGGTGTTAGCATTCGTTTTGGGTATGCATGTGTGGCTTTGTACATCTGTATGCACGTGCACCCAGCAGTGGGAGAGTGAGGTGGTAGCAAGTGCTGTGCGGTGTGACAGAGGGTTGAGATTGGAACGAGTACGTGTGCATTTGAGTGTGACAGCGCGCGCCATGAGGGCATTATGACTGTGTGTGTGTCTGTGTATACGTGTGTGTGTGTGTGTGTGTGTGTGGACACACTCTGAGGTTAATAAATATTGACAGTGAATTATCTCTTCTGGCACAGTCACAGGTGGTTTCAATAGAGTGGACCGGACAGAAATCAAACAAAAAAACAAATAAAGTGCATTTGCACGTGTACATGCCGCTCTGATTTCATATTTTTCCTTTTTCAACTATTCTTAATTTCAGCAGAATTCTCTAGAGTCCTTGAGCAAGGCACTGATGACCAGTCGCAATAAACTAGCATGTGAAAGCAATAATTACCTGCCAAGATAATAAAGCAGCCCTTGTGCCACCTTGCCATTAGGATTCTCCAGGGTTTCTGCTCTAGCTAGCGGCCCGCCATCATAACACGACAGCCGCTGCAACATGGAAATTAGCTAATGCTACACAATTGGGCTGGAGAGCGAAACAAAGACAGACTGGGCGATAAACAGAGGCAAAAACAAAACTCCAGGATGGAAAGATGAGAGGAAAGTGAAAAAGTAAAGAAAAGCCATGAAAAGATCACAACTCTGGATTTTTCTCTGTAAAGCTTAAGAAAAGCGCTTTCTAAAAAGCCAAGGGATAATGACAAATTCAGCTTTTATTTAGCCCACTCAATAAGCGAGTGGTGATCGATTAATGTGAAACCCACCCTGTGACACTGCCCAGTCATCACTCTCTTCCTCTCTTCCACACAGACGCTGCCAGTCTCCCACACATACAAATTCAAACCACAAAGCAAAGAGTCTCTGTTGGCATAGTGCTCGTCTCACTGCATCGCTAAGCCGATGCACAATGTGGCAAAGTGATGCGGCACCTTGCAAGGTCAAATCTAAACTTCCCGAGGCGTTCTTTTTAAGAGCTCCCTGGGACAGATATCAACACTTACACAGATGCCATAGCCTGTAGGAGTTCTGCTGACAGTGTGCCCATTTTAACTTCCCGCTGCTGTTTAATGATGCACACTATCTGTGGCTAAAAGCTTCATGCTTTCATATCTGATCAGTTTAACTGTGTATCTAAAGAAGAATGCAAAAAAACCCCCAAAACTTTGTTACTTGAATGCAACACTGGATATCAGTGTATGTATAAATTTAATGTCTTGCTTATGCTTCTTTAAATACAACTTATTAAAATTCTTTTTTATTTAAATTTAAAATATTGTGACATTTGATTGCATCCCCAACCTTTGATGAACTCTTCATACCTTTTTGAAGAGCAGGGAGTCATCCATGTGCTCCGCGTAGACAGACGTGAGCCGGTATTGGTTCTCAGTGGTTATATCGATCTGGTAGCCGGTCAGGACATAGCAGACTGTGCGAAACTCCTGTATTTTTTTCTGAAACACCTCTTTGAGTCTCTGGTTCCTCAGCTCTGAACTCTCCATCTGCTTACGCAAATCTGCAACACACAAAACAGTTATAGAGCACAGTTACTTTAACAGCACAGTTATTAACCAATATGTGGAGTTTCTGGAATTATTCCAGCAACTTAAATTAGCAACTAAAGACTTGATTTTATTAAAATAATAAACCCATAAAAATAAAAGATTTAAATTATATGAACCTGGGTTCTTAACGCACACAACCAAAGAAAAAAAAAACTGCAGATGGGAGAACATAGCTTAAGCCAGGGTGAAAAATCAGACAGAGCCGAGTCAAGAGTCCAGCATGGAAGTACCAGGGGATGATAACTGATTCCCAAAAGACAATATTTAAATGATTTCCATTAAGCTTTTCACACCAAAGGAGGAAGACCTGCATCTAGATCTGTGAATGCCTTTCAATTTAACATCCATCTACAGAGTATCACAGTATTATCCTTCTTGTGGTATTGAGTATAAATACATTACTATTTAGTTTGAGGCGGCTAGAATGAAATCATCTATGAACCATAGGCTAAAATGTTAGCAATGACTAATGTTGCATAAATATTTAATGTGACTAATGTTTTAGCACGTAGTTACATTAATCATCCAAACATTGCTGTCTGTGTCCCATCAACGATATATAATTTTACTAGGGCTGTCAGCGTTAATCGCGTTAAAATGGCGTTAACGCAAAACTCTCGTTAACGCGGCAAAGCTTTGGTAACGAATTAACGCGGATCGCCCGTTGTGTGGGGCTGGACAGCGCTGACGCGTTAATTGAGCTAGCGCGGGTAGCTCTGATGCGATTAATGCTGACAGCCCTAAATTTTACCATTTTAAACTTTCCCAGTTGATTAAAATAACTTTTTATTAAAGCGTTTATACCATTTATGTTTAGGAACATAAGCTGGTATCAAACTGGTTATAGAGAATCAGGTAACCATCTACTGTTTTTGGTGCCAACTACTAAATACTGTGAAATCACTAGATACCAGTATCGAAAACAATATCAATCTCTACCCCACAGCAACCCATCTGCTCTACATACTACTATAAAACAGAGCACGGTGGCGTCTGAAGCAGTCGGCTGCATCTCTGAGAACAGAGATAATCATGAAGGGGAGAAACAGAATGGGGCTTGACTTTAATTTGTTGAAAATCAATTTGGGATAATGACTTTAATTTGGAGACTTGATTTGAGAAGTCAGAGAAATTAGTTTGTCTGAGGAAAAAAAATGAGTTGTTATGGAGGTAATTATTTACAACGTGATAACCACAGAAGAAAACGTTAAAAAGGATATGGATGCAAATGTGGAGTCATGAATATTTTGTAAGTACACAAGTCGTAAAAGGAGTGCTGGGAAAGAAACAACCACAAAGAGGCAAATATTTACTTTTTGTGGATATTTCTGCCAATCTTCTCAACCCTGTGATGTATGTAAATCTGAGAAAATGTAAGAAAAAAAGGATCACGAGTGCAGGCAGGAGCACCATAAAGGCTATTAACCAAAAAACACAAAAACACATAGTTGGGGGAGATGATGTAACCAGGCAAATAAAATGCTTACCTAACGCCTCTAAAAAAATCTGTAGCTACAGATTTTTTTAAAGGTTAAAAGCATTTCTGTTGCTCAAATGTGAACCTACATTGTTCAGGGTTATACCTTACTTAACAACCAGTCTTTTTCACTTTTTTTACTCTCTACAGTCGGCATCACAAAATCAAAACTCTCTATTTTCTTACACCATTATGCGCCGTTTCAGGAGCAGTTAAGGAGTTTTTATTCCCCTAACTTATAACCCTGCTGCGATTGATAATTATTTCTACTCATCATTTTTCTCTTCATAGCGTATAGCTTGGCCGATTACATTTTTATCTGTCATTATTAAACAAGTGAATGACTAGAAAGTATAAACTTAAGAGTCTGGGACTGAGCCTGCCAGTGTGTCTCTACGTGCCTGTCTGTCTCCTGGGTGACTGGGCTCCTCTCAAGTGTCAGTCACCGCGGTTAAATACTGTTTCAAGACTTCAGAAATGTGACAAAACTGTCACTTTATGACAGCCATCAAAATGCCCTGAAAATGGTTGGGAATTCTCAGGCTGCAGCAACCAATACATTTCCTTCTCCGTGCAGACAAGTGGACACACAGGAATGTGGACATGTCATTATCTGTGCGATCGCAAAGACAAACACGTACAAGTGGGCACACAAATGTGTCAACGTACGTGTTGAGTTACTAAATCTGAGTATTAGTTAGAATACTTTTCACACAAACTTCTACAGTTCTGGTGACTTCTGTATTTCAGTCTTGATTGGTGTCTACAGGTCTGTGTACATAAGGGCTCAAAAGCTGTCAGCTGCATAGGGAGCGTCTTATTTATATATTTTCTTTTCTCATTTTCAGTCTGAAATACTGCTAAAGTTCGCATTTGTATCAGAAGCAAAAACAAAAAACAAAACTGTAGAGTCCCAAAACTTAGTGCGCAAAAGTCTCGAGCCATTGCTCATATTATTATATTTTGTAAGGAAAATGGGAAATAGGAGCGATTTACTCGGTATATATAGATAAGAAGTTGAACCCAATTTGGATTCAGCACTCCATAAGACCTATTGCCACTGATGTTCAGTCCCGGTTGTTCACTTGTAAAATTTGCCATTTCTTAGCCTTTTCTAACCATTTATTCCTTTTTCTTAAAGACATGGCTTTCAGATACTGATATCACCATGTTGGTGCAAAAATTCTATTTTAAACCTCTCAAACTGTTTAGAGGCGCCTCTAAACCATAAGGCGCATCGGATTATAAGGTGCATTAAACAAAACAGTGAAATAAGTCAAAACTTTACTCAACTCATTCTTCTTGCTTGCTCCACTTACTATTGATTCATTAATGTTGAATTCTCTCGCAGCTGCTCTATTCCGATGTTGTTGCACTATATTAATGACAAACCCGGTATTGTGGATGGATTATCTCAGTTGTTCTCCTGACAGAAGTTTGGTCCGTTTACAGCATCCTGCCATGCGATTGCATTTGTCCCTAACTATCGGGAACCCTCACGTTAACTTTTATCGAGTGGAAAGAAGTTAGCGTTCATCCTCCAGCTTCACTGTTTATGTTACGCTAACACAGCTGTGTCGCTAGCAATCACATAGCATATCATTATATACCTTCTTCAATAACCCTACAAATGTCACTGCTGTTTAGTTTTGTGTCTTCACTTCTGTTGTAAGTGATAGCAATGTACATTTTTTTTAGAAATCTCTCAGTCAGAACATGGTATATCATGTTTAGGTGGAAACTAGCGAGCTAACTTCCTGCTAACTTCTAACTTGGTTAAATTTAATAAATTCTGTTTTCATGGATGTCTGGATGTTAAACTTGTTACACCTGGTAAAGCAGCAACACTGATCGTTTTATTAAAGATGAAAGAATTTAGACAGTTTATAACCCATTAGTGATGCTGCAGTGTCTATTTGACTTTGGGACCTAAAGGAAACAGAGTTTTGGACTCAGATTTTACACCACGAGGCTCCAGACTACGGTAGCCTTAATGCTCCAACAATCCATTGAGCGGTGCGGCTTTGCATCTTACCAAAGTCACACTAAAACAGTTTTTTTTCCAGATTTTTGAGCACCGTGTACCCCATAAAATCAGTTCAGTTCAGTTCAAGGTCAGTAAGCACAACCAGGATTCATACATAAGGTGCACTGACAATTTTTGACAAAATTAAAGGAGTGCGTGAAAATATGGGTCTGCTCATCAACAGTGCGCCTTATAATTCGGTGTCCATTACGGTCTGAAAAATATGGTATAAAAACCTAGAACTACAGCTCAGGACAACTTATAAAAAAAGAGAAGGATTATTATTTGCATTATTATCTTCATCACAAAGTTTATTTCTTAGCTAACATGTCTTTAATGAAATAGTATTTTGGAACAGCAACAGTAAATAGTTAAATTAGAGAATAAGTCCTGCTCTTTTATTATAAACTTACTTTTAAATTTTGCCATCACTCTTGTCCATTATTAGTGTCTGAAAAATGCAGAAATGTGGAAACTGATCATCAACACCAACCGAAGAACCGCTGGTGTATAAAACTGGACAGTAAATTTTACATGTAATTAAAAATTTGGGGGGCTTAGCTCATTTTGACACAAAGGTTACAGTGAAGTTGAACCACTACTGACAGCAGGGTAAAGACACACACGCTACATGGTGTAAAATGTCGTTAAATAATTTTACAGTCATTAAAACGTTTCTGTTGATCTCCGATAGGTTTGTAGACTTTCATTTGCACTGACCCAAGTCTTAAAAAGGACAGATATCACACACTAGGTCCGATTTATCTATTCAGAGTTTAAATTGAACTCACTTGTTAGAAACTCAATTTTCATATAATGAGAAATTAAAAGGCAGAGAAGACGAACATGTCAGGAACAGGAGAAGAAAAACTAGTGAAAGACGAGGAGTTGGAAAAAAAGAGGTGCCAAGAAAATCGAGACAGTGAGCGAGCAGCAGACAGACAGAGCGGGCACAGAGCACCGTGCACAAATTGGCCAACAGACTTTTACCAGTGAACTGTCCTGAGCTCCAAATGCATATTTAACCCTGTCATAGCTGCATGTCCTCCCTCTAACAGTCTGTCATATACACACTTAACAAGACAGAGACTTTCTAAGCCAAAATATCAATGAAGTAGTTCCCAAGAGCAACATGTTCCTTTAGAGAACACCAACTATTGGGTACGGCTTTTCTCTTTTTTAGCCATTTCCTATTTTTTTGGATCTGTCTAGATGTGAAGAGGACCTTTAAAATGTGTACTTTTTATATTGTCCAAATATCTATGTTAACTGTAACAGTTTCCTTTATTGCAAAAATTAATTAGGACATTTTGTACAAAAATAATTTTAATAACTAAATATAAGCGTAAGTTGCGACATACTAAACTGTCCTGATATTACTCGGGTCCACTTAACTCTGTCATATTAAAAGGATGCATTCTGCAGCACCTGAAATTGCATAACACTTCAGTGTTGGCGGACACGCAGCACTATCTGCTATCTCTAACTGATATTAAGAAATGGATGTGTGCACACTTACCAAAACCAAAAAAACCCCACTGAGATAAAAGAGAAAATCAAGTGTCCTTTATCCATTCATTTGAAGTCAGCTATCCGAAACCTGGATTTGCATTTGACTCTAATTTCACCTCTAAATATATAAACAATGACACCCAGTCCTCCTCCTACCATCTAAGGATTTATTGTGAGGATATGAATAATACTGAGTTCTAGTGACACCCAAACTATCAGTCATGCTTTTATTTCCTCTCAAATTACTGTAATTGTCTTTTAACAGGCATCAATCATATTATTCCAGTCTTAATGATGGTATACTGGCTGCCTGTGACCTTTAGAGATTACCTATTAGTGTAAAGCCCTGTTTGCTGTTGCATGACATTGTAGCTCAGTCTTATTTAGATGTTACATTTCAGTGTCATCCTACCCAACACTTCCTTTGATGGAGCCAAACTGAGGCTGAAGCTGGGGGTTTGCGTGTCATCCTGGGAATGCCCCACAGCACCTCCATTCTGCAAAGAGCGTACATGATCCCTGAGCCGTGTCACTTCTTCCCGGAGAGCCTCCACTTCCTGCTGGCGCTCTTGTTTGGCAATGGCGGTGGGGTTCACTTTGAGGTGGAGAACACGGGTTTTGACTGGGTCGTAGTCTCCCTGAGACACAGAGAGATAGATCAAACAGCCATCGGTTATAGAGCAGAACATTTTTTATGCACCATCTCATCTTGGCATCCAGGGCGCCTCACATTCCTCTCACTCACAGCAGTGATCATCACGCTTCAGTTCACCTCGCTGTTG
Source organism: Hemichromis elongatus (assembly GCA_015108515.1). NCBI lineage: Eukaryota > Metazoa > Chordata > Actinopteri > Cichliformes > Cichlidae > Hemichromis > Hemichromis elongatus. The sequence continues at coordinate 5,162 of VUQR01009586.1, read as the reverse complement.
CCAACTCAACAACTCTGTCAGATTTAGTGACTTTTTATATTTCATTTTATTTATTTATTTTTTTTTACAGAATGCCTTTTCCCTGAAAAATAAAAATGCCTTGTGACAAATGCAGCAGTGTAATGACCAAAGAGTGGAAAGTTGTACTCCCTGCCTGTGTCTCTTCTCTGTTTGATGAGTGCCCTCGATGAGCAGGCAGCAGCACCCGTGAAAAATCTGATTCCTTAAAAATGACTGCCTTTAAGGAACCTGGTGTACTTCCACAGTCACGATCATCTTTGTAGCTTTGACAAAAGAAAACTGGCTGTGGTGGCTCTTCTAGTGCCAAAGAGTGACCAAGTAAATAACAAGAAGAAATAAAAATAAATGGAAAGACTACAAAATATAACCAGCAAGTTGCAAAAGAGGCCAAACGAAACAGAAGACAAACAGTTCTAAATATTTAATGTAGAATAATGATAAATGCTGATCATAATAAAACAGCATTAATCTAAAAACTCTTACTCGGGTCTCATCTTGGGACGTCAGATCAGGTCTTTATAATTGAGATGAGTGTAAAACTAATCTTCCCCACCGCTTTTAACCTTTGTGTGTTTTCAAGTAGGAATGTGGAAACACCCATAAACATTATGTAGCCGCTGATGCCGTCATGTGATTTAAAAATGTCTTGTTATAAAGGGTTACTGCTAATGAACTTTTCTCAAGTTCCTGGCATAAAATGAGCCTTTCAGAGGCGGTTCCTACTAAAGAAAACGCAATTTGTCCATGTATAATTAAGGCAGTGAGGCTGTGTTATGCGTCTTAACAGAGTTTTATATTTGCCTGTTATTATTGGCCATTTGATTAAAAGAATAAATATCTATTTAAAGGAAAAATCCCAACTGAATAAGTTAAAAACATTTTTACCAAACCATCCTGGTGTAATGTTCCTTTGGCGTGAGACTGACATATGCTATGAAATACGTTTCATTAGCCGTGTTTCTGCAAACATGATCGAAAGCTCTTGACGTTCACGTGAGCTTTCCCAATAAGGAAATTATGTCTTCAATTGTATCAAACAGACACATTAAAGACAAGGTATTCTTCTCCACTGTTTGTCTTCTGACTCTGAAAGGTCTGGCTAAATGAGAAGAGTCGCTTAATCCCAATATAAGTAGAGACACACTCAAAGAGGAACACACACAACATGTACACACCCCTATCTGAGCTCTTGATTACTGGCTAAATTAGATTCTATATGCCTCCAAGTGCCGGTTGCCAAATAAACTACAGAGTAAAAGACAGAAAAGAAGAAAGGGGATATGAGGAAGAGAAACGGTGAAGGGCAAATAAAGGAACATAGTAAAAAACAAACGCTGTCCGGGTATCACTGCCTTCAGCGTAGAGAGAGACCAGAGTGGACGAAGCGTATAGAAAAACTCATAAATAACTCTTTCATATACTTCATAAGAAAACGATTAAACTTCCCAAGTTGAGTAACAGTAGATGTGTGCACTTAACATCAAGTATTTTTCCACAGCACTGTGCGCACGAACACACAGTCACAGCCAAACAAAGTGCCCTTTCATTTTCTTCAACTTCAGTCTTTTGAAGTTCTACATCTGTTTACACAGAGTTTATTTAAAGCTGCATCTGTATGTGCCTTATGATAACCAGAGAGAAAATGGAAGGAAGAGACAGATCTGTAGATTAGAGTTTGGAAAACGCAGTCAAAACACACACACAAAAACTACGTCTTTAAAAATTTAGGTCAAGCTAAAGTAAATTAGAAGGACTTTGCTGTGGATTCATAATTTACTTTCAGGATGTCTGCAATGAGCTGAAGGGCAAAGTTTTAATTTACTGCTCAGCAGAAAAAAAACCTAAACAAAAAAAACAAAACAAAAGAAAAGTTATTTCTCTTTGCCTTTAAAGCACATTGCTTTCAAAGTAAGCCAAATTGCATAATCATTTTTAATTGGTTTGACTCTCCTCCTATATTGAACTAAAAGTTAAAAAAAAAAATGGAAATGCTTTAAAAAGCACCCATTTGTTTGTCTGAATCTATTAACCAACTTCACATTTCATGACAAAAGTAATACAGTGAATACGTATGAGCCATTGATCTTAAAAAAAATAAAAATAAAAGGAAGACAATCATCTCGTAAATGAGCAAAGGTAATATTACGCTTTATTGTGCGTGCATGCCTGCATTCAGTACAAAAAAAGGAAGCGGTGCACCATTTCATTAAAAATGATAATTACGTTTATTGCTGCAAAAACAGAAAACAGCCAAATTGCCTGAGTTTTCAAAGCGAGCTTCTTATTACAGTTCTTCAGATGGCCTATTTTGTTAGTTGGTGTGTGTGTGTGCAGATGTATTTACATGCATATTATAGAGCCTGTTCTTCCACACAGAATTTACAGTGCAGCAAGGTGGAATGCCATTCTAAGTGCTCCAGGCTACATATCTCTTATTCATAGAACAACAATAACAACACATCTAATACCAGAGTGCAGTCTGTTAAAAAAAAGAAAAGAGCAAAAGACAGGGAGAGAGGGAGCATCAGAGCAAGATCAAATGTACGAGGAAGAAAGAATGAATAAGAGAAGACAAGAATACGAGTTTTGGGGGGAGGTTGAAGTCCAGGGAACAGTCTGTTTTTTAACACATGCAGAACAAATTGCTCTGAAACGTCCACTTATATACTCAACACAGCACCAACCACAGGGGACACATGAGTCACTGATGGAACAGGTGACACATTAATGGTGAGTGTGCATGAATTTGAGAGTGGAGGGTACTATCAACCTTAAACCACATGAACCGATAAAGTGAGGCTGAATGGAGAGACAGCGGAGACGCTGGTGAGGCGGACCTCTTCTACTGAGTGGCATTATCAAAAACCAGATTGAAGCTGCTGTCGAGATATTGGCAGGCTAAAGGCGCTGTCCTTTAAAAAAAAAAAAAAAAAATCTGTCCAATAGATCAGATGCATTTTAAGGACCAGCTCACATTGAACTGAGATATACTCTCATCCCATCCACCAAAACAGTAAAGTGAAACAAGACCTCAAATAATTTTAAAATGTTTTGAACGAAAAACAGCAGACAAGCAGTTTTCAGTTATTGGTTTCTATTCTTTTTTACTTTTATTTTAGTGCGATTTTACTTAGAGGAAAATTTTTATACTCCTTTTATACACCTGGAAGCTGCCCAGTACATCCATTCTCAGACCTGCTTGCCAATGGAGTAGTGCCTTATTTAAAGCACCACCACACATGAGTACTACTACTCACTACTACTAGTTTGGAGGTTTGGAGAATGAACACAAGAACTGGTAACTTTTGTGTCCCATGTTTGCCTCTGTAATTCTTCAGTGACCATTGTTGGGACATTCGCTGTTAAAAGATGCTAGTCACTTAGGCTACGTTCACACTGCAGGTCTTAATGCTCAATTCCGATTTTTGGATCAAATCCGATTTTTTCTGTGTGGTTGTTCACACTACAAATAAAATGTGACAGCAAACGCGCTCTAGTGTGAACGTTCACGGCCCTCAAAGCGGCCCGCATGCGCAAAAGAAGACGTTACACACAACGCTGTGTTGACTAACCATAAACTAAATTTCATGAGCACTACACTGACTTCTGCCTAATGTGTGCACAGCTTTGGTTTTATCAAAACTGAATCAAAGTGCACAAGTACTTAACTTGAGAATAAACCAAATAAGCTCGCTGCTTCTATGGGGCAACAGTGTCATGTCAACCTTGAAAACAAACACAGTAAGCAATGGGGGAACTAGGGCTGTATCTATGTGGAGGTTCCACTCCAATGGTTATTCCTGAATGGGTCAAATTTGTGGATGACGAGCTATCTGCAGCACAGATGTCCTGATAGCCACTTGAAATTGGTTCCCTGTTGGAAAGCAGACATAAAGTGGAGCCTGGAAGCTCAAGACAGAGTTAGCAGAATTAAAGTCACAGTTTCCGCTAAGAATGTTTTGACTTTTAACAGGCTTACCATTGTAAGGCTTGGACAATCTGGTATCCGGTATTCTTTGGTAAAACCCTATCTAAGTTACAGTTAGACAAATGAAAAGGCGAAACAGCAGATTCTAGGTTGTTGTGAAGAGCTAGGGAGCTGCCGATGAAGGGCTCCAAGAACCACCGCTGTCCATGAGGTGACCAAAGACAGTGTAGAAGATGAACGTAAATACTGTGCCGTCACCCATTGCTTTTTAAAGTCCTGTTCTGAAGCTCCAAGATGAGAGTTCACACCGCCCCATCTTGGTTGCAAAATAACACAGGTTTAAGGCACTCACATGTCCTTTTCCTCCATCAGGAACCTATATCTATATTTTATACTGATCAGGATTTGGTTCCTGTGTCACAACATCAAGTTTGTATCCTTGAGAGCATCCTCACATCTCTATCTGCAGCTATTCTTGAGTAGGTCTAAAAAACACTAGGAAATACCGTATTTTCACGGCTATAAGGCGCACATAAAAGTCTTAGATTTTCTTCAAAAAGTGCGGCGCGCCCTATAGTGCAGTGCGCCCTGTGTGTGTTGTTGTTGTTGTTGTAAGGAGGACGTAACAGAGGACACCATGAGAACGCTAAAGGGCGAAGTGTGGGCGTAGATTGTATATAAAAGAACAGGTATGTGCGTTATGCAGAACATCGTTGTTTTAACAACCCTGAACATGGCAAAAAGACACGCTTATGAAGCACAGTTTAAACTGAAGGCCATCAGCTACGGGGAGGAACATGGAAATCGAGAGAATTTAAGATTAATTAATCAATGGTTCGCAAGTGGAGGAAGCTGGAAAACGAGCTCCGACAGGTCAAGAAGACGCAGCTGAGTTTCAGTGCCATTTTTCCATCCGGACCAGGACTACGGTAGCGCAGCAACTTCCAGCGGATTACAATATAAAGCTGGCCAGCTTCCACTCCTACTGTAGCAAACACATCGCCGACAAACACATCCAGCCCAGCCACATCACTAACATGGACGAGGTGCCGCTCACTTTCGACATCCCGGTGAGTCACACTGTGGAGAAGAAGGGGACCAGCACGGTAGCGATACGCACAACGGGGCACGAACAAGTCTTCTTTTACTGTGGTGCTTGGCTGCCATGCTAATGGACAGAAACTGCCGCCGATGGTGATTTTTAAGAGAAAGA
>VUQR01009581.1:0-14179 GCA_015108515.1 Hemichromis elongatus | reverse complement strand
GTGACGTATGTTAGTCATATGATGCAGTCATGTGACCACTTTAACTAAGATGGTCAGACGGCATCGTACCGCAGTTGTTTTGTTGTTTTGTTTGCTCAGTTTCAATCAATAAGTTTTTAGTGGCCGTGTTGAAGATTAATATGAACTCATTTGTGACTCGGAGCAACAGCTCCACCTCATTATCGTTCCATTTGACACATTCGGTGCTTTGTCTCGCCATTTCGCCGCTCGTTTTAAAGAGCCGGAAAGTAAACAAACAACAGGCAGGTCGGTTCGTCTAACATTTCACGCATGCGCGGTACTGGACGCGCAAAGGTGTGAAAAACGGTGCAAAGGTGTGAAAAACGACTCAAAACGATAGTGTGGACGCGGATCGTTTTTCCAGCAAAGCTCCGTTTTTAAAAAGATCCGGACTAGTGTGGACGTAGCCTAAAAGGGAAAGTAACTGGCTGCAATCGTAAATGACTAACATGCTGAAAGTGCCACAGGGGTGAGGGCGGGTTTTTTGTTGTTATTGTTGGCTAACCTGGAAGTTAGCCTACAAAAAAAAAAAAAAAAAAATCCTTCATAGTTACTACATCTTCTTTGTTCCTTTGACAAAAAGACAATAGAAAATTCCAAGATTTTAGATTTTATCAGGTAAAATCTTCTATGGGAAGTGCCATTTTATGTTGCTTTATTCACCAAGGTGATCGTCACAAAATGATGCCACATTTGGAAGTGTAACAAATTAAACAAACTGCTAAATGCTGTTTACCATCATATTTTATGTTGTAGAACATCTAACCAAATATTTGTGGAGATGAACTTTAGGACTTATTACCGCAATGCCTTTACACCTACAGCATGCTGGCTGGTTATCCAGACTGAGAATGCCGGCTGTACACAGCCTGTTCTGGACAGATGAACATAGTTACCTGACATTACCCACTAGTTTGGGAATTCTTATGATAAATCCTTGAATCCTGGGTGTTTTATAGGGAGCCCACCATTACAAAATGAACTTTCTTTATTTAGTATCATCTTAATCTAACGACTGAGCTGTGAACTCTTTAGGCCAGTGTTTACTGTGACCTCAGAGAAAAAAGCAGAAAGCCAGGGGGGTTTTGCGACCTCAGGTATCGATGGAAGCTCTAACACACTGTCAGACCCTTGACGCTATTCCATTCTTTTATACTGTTTTATAATGAAAACATTGATTTTTCCCAAACTAGAAATTAACATAACTAACAATGCTATACCCATCTTGTAAACTGAAGCATTTACGTGTCCCAGAGTTTATCAGCAAGTGGCTAAAACAATCCAACGTCATAGTAAGTGAATAGTTGTTCAAAATGTTGAAACAGCTGTTGTTCATGTCAGATTTAAAGAAATCCATGGCATAAAAATAATGGCACCAAATCTGATTATGCACCTTGTTCACCTAGAACTTGCACAAGTGATGGTTTAGTCTATTTTTAAACACAAATTGACAAATGACCTGCAGCGTGCTGCGTGTACTGTGTTAATGCTCAACAAGTTGTATAAGCAATTAGGCCCTCATAACTGAACAAGAAAACTAAAATCACTTATGTAAGCACTTTTGACTGCTCTCCTATTTCTGAAGAGCTTGCTGTGGCTCCTACAGTCTGTAGGCCAAAGTATGCTTGTGTTAGAACACATTTAGATGCTGAATGAATGTGTGTGATTGTGTTTATATGCAGATGGTTCCACATGTTTGATGTAGCCCTGGATGCCCTTATTACCCACCGGCACTAAGAGTGCACTACTGTGATCCCCTGAGGCTGGATTTGAGTCGCTCCCCGGACTCGAAACAGGGGTCTTGTAAAGCAAACCTATTACCCACAACATTTTTGCTGTTTTTCTGATTACAACTTTAAGCATCAAGGTTTAATTAAGCCTCAAATCTTATCTCATGAACCAGCCATAATTTTCGGGGGTGATGGCGACAAATTCCCGGGAGAAAACCGAGAGGCGCAGTTTTTTATTTCGCTTTCTTATTCCTGAACTGAATATGAAACAATTTGATGCAAACTCTTCCTTTGTCTCCATCTATAACTGTAAAACAAACTCATCAGTTCCCCAAATTATCCAGAGCACCAAGAATAAAATTCCTGCTATCTGTTCCTCATCATGGTGTTTTTTCCCCTCCTCCCCCGTCTTACTGATGAGCTCATTTGCATGTCATTATCCCACCATCCGTGGAACGAAATGTGGAATTACTTACTGTGAGACAAGGAAAGGGGAAGCAAGAGTAATCTGTCTGCCAATGAGAGGGGATCAAATTTGAAATGCAAATCATAGAAATAATTACGGCTTTGCATTGCTAATGGCATCACAGAATAAACAGCAATGAATTTTGTGTTTATCTGCAAAAATCTTTCAATCTTTGTGTACTTTTATTCCATTTTGAGCTCCTCTTTCAGAAATTAATTGCTTACCCAGAGAGGAAAGTTCATTAACTAGTCATTAGTCTGTCTTTGTCAAAGTAAACCTTGGGTAACTGTGAGTCACAGCAGTGTATTTTAACAGATTGGTGCGATAATGAATTTGAATTCCACATAGACGTTTTCCTCCACACTCAACGCTCTCCAGCCAAAACAGATGCCTGCATCACTGCCGCTGCTGTAAACACAAATAAATCACCGAGGCAGATGGAAAATTTTCATTTTAGTGATTTATTGTTGGACAAAAAGACGTGAGGAAAGTTTTAACTGATGTAAAACACAGCGTTATTGCGGTGAAAGCATCTAGATGACTGATTCACACAATCAGACAGATTGACAAATAAATAAACTCCACATCCAGCCACAAACAACGCTAAAGAGGGTAGTTTCAGCACAAAATATGTCTGATCAAGGCAGTGATGTCAATAATACCTTATGTTTCCTCAATTTTCAGTCATACAGGCCTAGTTGGCAGCTGCCTCTCAACCTCTGGTTGCCAGGGAAAATGAACATTCACCAAACCAGTTCAGAGTGGTTGCTGGAGTGTGATGAGAGTTGCTGGGAAAATTATTGTTAAAACTTTAGTCACACAAGCTAACAGACCAGGCAATGACCCCCCTTCAACCACCTGTTGCTAGGGAAAAATGTGTATTCCCCAACCACTTGGTTAAAAACTTTCCCTGGTGCATGTTGGTTGCTAGCATATCGTTGCACTCCCAGTTTAAATGGAAATGATGGGCTTGTCTACCAACAAACAATGTCCAGCTTCTCTCCAAGCTGCAGTGAAACTGAGAAAATTTTGACACAAACCAGAAAAGGAGAAGGAAACAACAACAGGCACCTGTGGTAATCCATGAGCAACCAAAGCAATCACTAGGAGGTTTTTGAAGAAGCACCTTCTTTGTAATTAATTTCGCCCAGTGAGAGGCAGGAATACACATTTTTTCCTATTAAGCAGTGGTTGTATTACATCTAGTATGATGGACAACTCTTGAGCAATCAGCACACGACGTCGCATAATAAACATCTATACTGTGCTTCACTGAAAACCTTGTAATAGTTAAGGTTACCCGTAGTTTGTGTGGAAGATGGCACGACACTTACAGCTACTCGCTAAGGCCTCACACAGGACTAGAGACCCGTCAGTGATCCCCTGGAAACCCTCAGGCAATATTCTCCGATTGACTGATAGGTGGCTGTTGTAGGTTGCTGGCTGTCAGTAGGAGAAATAAAGCAAAAAGAACCTTTGAAAAGCCTTACTGTGATTCCTTGCATTGCTTACGGATTACCAAAGGTGCACAAGTTTGCGTGAAAGATACTGGCTTATACAAAAGCCCGAACATTTACTCTCCAAATTGCAGTGACAAACATCCAACATATTTCAAAAAAGGTACAGCTTTTTCCCTGCAGGTGGTTTTACATCTTCTTCTTTTTTTTTTTAACAAAATAAGAGAAATATTCAAAGGAATTAAGGTTACACAGCATGTGATACTGAAGCATGCCAACAGACTGAAGAAATTGAAATACTTAAAGTTCGGCTTCAGTGACATTAACAGACTTTAAGCTGTTTGTCACACATGTCACTTACATCTTGACTTTCACTAATAGACTCACCATTTGTGTTTATGTGACACCGGCCTCCAGCCAGTGACAGAGATGAACCTCCAGTCGTGTTTGGACAGGCTTGGTTTTGGGGGGAGTCTAGCAGGGAGGCTAATGGCTGGTTTTTGCTTTTTCAGGTGGAACCACAGACAGACGCTGAGGTCAGTCAGAGCCGGCGGCTCCGGTAACCACTGCTGCTTCCTCTGCTGCTGCTGCTTCTGGCCCACACGGTCCACACTACAGCCCTTCAAACACAAGTTTATCAAGCACTGTTTTCTCATTATTAAACAGCAGCCACGTCGTTTGGTGCATCTTTCAAGTACAGGGTGAGAACGCCTCTCGACTGCCTTCATGTTTCATACCATAGATTCAACAAGGTGCAGGAGACATTCAAAGATTTTGTTGGCATGACAGCTTCATACAGTATCTGCAGATTTATCATTTAATATTGACTCATCATAAGACCTTCATTAACTGCGGCTTTTTGACTGATATTTCAATACAGTGAGAAAAGACTATGATGACCAGGGTGACATTTACCCGTACACGGTATTTAGGTAAATGTGTTTTGGCCTCACAGTTACTGGTGTATTGGATTACTAAAAACTGAGCTTTTGAGAAACTCCTGTCCGAGTGAAGAATTTAGAAACTGAGATTCTGTCTCACAGTGTCAAAGCTTTTTCGACAGCAGATGCCGTGTTATAGTTTGTGGCCTTTGGATTGGCCAACATTTCTTCACAGTTTTCATGTGTGAGATATTTTGTTTTGAAAAAATACCCACGTTGCTCTGTGAAGTAGCCCAAATGCTCTGTTTTATGAGGGACTGCACAGCATTTTTATAATCTTTTTTTGCTGCATCCCACATATTGGGATGTTGTCCCATGTTTTAAAGCATTCTATGGTTCTCAAAAGTCAACACTGAATGGAGGTTTTCTAAAGTCTGGCTCTTATCCAATGCTGCAAAAGGAAGTAGAGGAGACTGTCTCCCCAGGGGTTTCATTTGATGTCAATCAAGCTGTGCCCACAAGAGGTTAAGGGCATCAGGAAAATCAGGAGTCAAAGTTAAATGTTATGCAAATTTCAGTGGGATGTGATGGAAACAGTTTCACAAAGAGAATGTGAAACTATTTGCATTTATAGTTGTTTAAAAGTGATCGACAACTTATTTTTCCAGTTGATACAAGGAGAATATGTGAAGCATCACAGTACATGAAAGTCTCAAAAAGAGATATGCCATTTAAAATAATTCCCCTCTCGTTCCTGTGGGTGGTCTATCCTTCAAGCTTGCGTGCTCTACCAGAGGCCTGGGAGTTTGAGAGTCCTGCACAGCATCTTAGCTGTTCCTAGGACTGTACTCTTCTGGACAAAGATCTTGGATGTTGTTCCTGGGATCTGGTGGAGCCATTCGCCTAGGTTGAGAGTCATTGCGCCGAGTGCTGCGATTACCACTGGGACCTCCGTTACCTTCACCCTCCAGATTATCTCGAGCTCTTCTCTGAGCCCTTGGTATTTCTCCAGCTTCTCCTGTTCCTTCTTCCTGATGTTGCTGTCATTTGGTATCGCTACGTCTATCATTATGGCCGTCTTCTTCTGTTTGTCTACCACCAATACGTCCAGTGAGTTAGCCACCACCAATATTTTGTCCGTCTGTATCCTGAAGTCCCACAGGATCTTAGCTCGATCCTTCTTCACCACCTTAGTTGGCATCTGCATATTGAATGTGGAGCCCTCTTTTTTCTTGAAACATGACTAAATCCCGAAACATTACAAAACGCTCTGCTGACTGTGACTTGGCCACCGGTCACAGTCATCAGCAAACGACCAGTGTTATTAAGAACCATAAATATGGCTCTAAACAGGCAGGGTATGACTCAATGAGGCACCAGCAGAGTGAGTCTAAGCTTATCTCACTTATCACCCCATGTCATTCCAAATAGTTGAGTAGTCCAACCACATCCAGCACAAACTAAGATGCGCTCTTCTTTAGTGTTAAATTCAATGAATTTTGTAGTAAATTGCGTGCTTCATGCTTAGTAAGTCACATTTGTGTTGGTACTCTCAGAGGCAAACGCTTACCTGCATTGCTTTTGCTTAGGGTGAACCTTTTTTCTGAATTAAACTTCCATTTTAATGCCAGACCTTTGCACTTGTAACTCCTTTGTGCGCAAACAGGAAAGGTTAGTTGCTTTGATAAAACATAATCATAAAGGGTTGGTGCATGAGTTATACTGAAGCCAGCCAGCCTTATCTCACTTTTCAGGCATCGGTTTTTAGGGGATGTAAGACAGTGGCTAATTTGTTCCTTCAAAAGTTGCTCACTTCCTCGTTATGCTAAAAACTCCTTTTGAAAAGAGTCTCTGGGGCCAGTGTGCATCGCATTATGCATACAAAGGTTTGAGTAACACAACCCAGCCCTGATCCTGTCTGCCTTTTCTCTTTCTGTGCCTCTCTCTCACCCACATATATGCAAACACAGCAGGGTGCTGAGATAATCCTCTCAGCCTGTGATGACACAAGCCTGCGGGTGGTCCAAGTGGTCAACAACCTCTGTTCACTCAAATAAACTGAAGGTGATGGGAATCAACAGGCAGCTTCTGCCTTTGTCTCACTTCTTCTTTTGGAGCCGGAAGTAGCTGTGCAGTTTGAATCAATGTGAAACTTTATTTATGACAGACCTCTCGATGCAACTGGACAGCAAATAATCAAAGCAACAAAACATGCAGAATCACACTGGGCAAACACATTCTTCTTATCTCTGGTGGCTTCGAGGCAATGAAAACACACTGTGGGGTTATTTCAACAAGGATAAACATAAAAGCAGCTCAGACTTTTCCACATCAGCACTTTTACGCAGTCATATATCAAACCTGTCTCTGTTAGATGAACAGTGTTATGATTGAATCGGCTGGACGGAGATGTCAATGAGAGGGACACCCAGACGTCTGCTTGTAACAGTGGTTTGAAATTTGTCAAAAGTACGCCAAATATAGTTTTGCATGCCTGTAAAAATGGGCATAAAAACATAAATCAGTACAAAACAAGCAACCTTTTCTTCTTCTCCGTTTCTTTTTTTTTTATTATCTAGAAATGACATTATATTTGGTTTAATGGTGACAATGAAAGAGGCACACTACATCCACAGAATAATATTAATAACCTCTTTCATGTACGTCTATATGAGTTCGTCTCGATGGGTCTTGAATGATAAGCTTATCTGTACGAGCATGTTGACAGAGCCGATTGTTACCACATGCTAGTATAGGATGCCGTTGCAGTGCTAAGTGATGCTGGCTGAGAACAAGAATGTCCTGGTCTTCTGAGAAGTCTGCAGGGGAATTGAGAAAGGTCAAAAGGTTAAATTTATTTATATAGCAAATTTAAAACACAGAGGTGACCAAACAATTAAAGAACTGGACTAAAGTCCTGAAATATTAAAACATTAAAGCAGCATTAACCTATTAGGACCTGAACTCTTTCATGGCATGCATTTTAATTTCTCTTTGCTATTTGGGCTTATTGGGACCTGATGGATGTAAAAACAAAAAAACTAGATATCAGGCCCTTGTAGAGCACAATTCTGTGTTTTGGTATAAACAACCCAAAATGTGATGTCCACATATGTGGATGCCAGGTTCTAGGAGGGTAAAAGACAATCAAATTAAATAAAAGCAGACAAAAAAAATGCAATCATCGAAATGGATTTTACACTAGAGCCAAATCCAAGGAGGATAGATGTGTTTTTACTAAAGATTTAAATGTTTGTGCCACCTCTGTATCCGCTGTGCAGGTATAGAGGGCTAGATTAGTCCATAGATCTGGTTCTGTTGGTACAAAACCTCAATTACCTCCCAGTTTTAACCTACTTTTATGCTTGCATAAGAGCAAATGGCTAGATGACCTCAGAGTTCTCACAGGTGTGTGAATGTGAAACAGCTCAGACAGACACAAAGGTGCTGTTTCATTTAGCTTTAAAAGGAAGCAATGCAATCTCAAAATGAATTCTAAAACGGATATGGAGCCAGAGTCGTGACATCGGGGTGATGTGGGTGATATTTTACACCAGTTAGAAGATGAGATGCTGCATTCTGGACTAACTGCAGGCAGCGCACAGATGATGATTCTATACCAAAGTACAGGGGATTACAGAAGTGACTAAAGCATGAGTCCTTCATGAAAAGGACCTTTCCACAAAGTCCATAACTGGACCCCCTTTTCTGGACATCTCATAAATGATCTGCAAACATGGCTTTTTGCATTGGGGTTAACCAGGACTAGACAGGATGCATTGTAGTTTAGACATAAAAAGCACTCAGTTAATGTGTGAAAAGAGTAGGCATCCTTGAACTTTACAGGCACATAAGCCTGAGTATATGGAAGCCCGTTTCCGCCACTAAAAAAAAAAAAAAAAAAATCAAGTATCCATAACTCGAAATTTCGAGTTAATAAGTCGAAATTTTGAGAAGTAACTCGAAATTTTGGAGAAACATAACTCAAAATTTCGAGTTAATAGCTCGAAATTTCGAGTTAGCTCTGCCAATCACTAATATACGTGAATGAGGTCACGTTCTTGTTAACAGAGTTCGTAAGTCAAAATTTCGAGTTCGTAAGTCGAAATTTCGAGTTATGGATCCTTTTTTTTTTTTAGTGGCGGAAATGGGCTTCCATATAAGTATCATCTGCATAACAATGGAAAGCAATTTTGAGCTTTTTAAGAACTGAACTGAAAATTAAGAGGCAGAATAAAAGACAGAAGAGGCCAGAGACAAAAAGTAGAGTCTTAAGAGTCCAAACGGGTCATCCATGAGGGAAATTAAGAAAACCATATGGACCACTGGAAGAGACAAAAAGATCTGACAACTGAGGAGTGCAGGGCAGGAGGTAGCCTCTGTATACTAGGAAGGGTGATGAGTTTATTAGAAATGGGAGAATAAAGACGAGGCTAAGATTTGGTGGATGAAGGGGAATTTACCCGACATCATAACGGTCAATACCTGCTAAACTCCACTATTTAATAAAATTATCGTGAAGCAAAAATAGTAATATACTAAGACAACATTCTTAGACAATTCAAGGTGAAGCGCCAAGGTTTAATCCGTGCCAGACGGTGGACTCCAAACAGTGCTTTCTCCTTTAAATGGAGGAAAAAAGCTGGAAGTTTAAACAACGAGTAAATGATTTAGGAATAGTGGATCATTTCAGTGTTTTCCATCTCTATTGTTGGATTTTAAACAAAGATGGAAAAACAGACATTAGCCTCTCAATAATCATCTTCTCCATCTGTCATCTCCTGACCCTCTTCCAGCTCTAAAGTATTTCCAGTTAACCCAGTGGGATCAGCGCTTTTTCTCAGGCTTTTTCCACGCTCATCCTGCTCCATGTCAAATCGCTGATGACTACGACCTCGACCTTGTAAATCTCCTGGTGAAGCACTGGCTAGCCTCTTGTCAAATGATAAACTGCACATGTGTAATGTCTGCTGGAGTAAGTGGCGGTGTGCGAGCAGTGAAGCAAAGGCTGCTTGATGCTGAGGTAATGCTTGTCTGCACAGCTATTGTAGGAAAGGAGCGCCGAGCGAGGAGCCATAACAGACAGCTGAAGCTGCGATAGCGTGATAAGATGAAACCTCTGCTGCTTCAGCCTTATTTATACCCTGATAGGGCTGTCATTTCATTTTATTGCTTAAACCTGAGCAGATCAGCAGGAGAAACGCTGCTGGAGAAACATCTTGATCAAGTAAACCAAATAAAACACTTGTTACGCTAATTTATTTCTTGCTTAATGTTACAAGCACTAATTCAAGGTCTACTAAGCAGGTAAGATTTTGCATAATTTCACAAAATGTGGAGCTTTAAGACCAGTTAGGCAGCTATACATTTGTAAATAAATGTCAAACTATCCCTGCATTAGCCTTATGGCATGGGTCACCTGCTCAACCCAGCGAGCTAAGCTTGAAGTCCAGCTTCAGAAGGTTTTGCTCAAGTAAAATAAAATTATAAACTCCTCTTTAATGTAAAGAAGTGGAATTTATATATGAATTTATTATTTTATTACTCATTTTAATGCCGATGATGTGATTTTTTTTAACTTTCTACAATACACCTTCTAGCAGCTTTGATGCTTTGCTTGTGAGATAAAGTCTGATGCTCCCCGTGGTCCATTTATAGAGCTGTCATCAAAGTGTGCGTATTTCATAACTACTCCTTAAACCTGCAGATTAAATGTAAAATGACTGAATTAGTGAGGGTGAAGTTACTTTGTGCAGGATTTAAAGGATTTGGTTCAGTTTCTCAAGTACCCTTTAATCTTATTTGAGGCTAATGCCTTGCAAACTGTTGCATTAAACCCAACTCAGTTTGTTCATAGAGCTTGTTAACACGCCGACCTTTAATTAGAGTGTTGATGTATACAAATACAATACGAAAGGGCAGCTGGTGCATTAATAAACACTTCTGTTAGTGCTGTCAGTGGGACACAAAAAAGACTTAAGCCTCGCCTGTGTGCAAAGAGTAAACAAAGCGCAGTGATCAACATCAGAGCTGTCGGATTTAACATCTGAGTGACATTGAGGCAGCAGTCGGTTGTCTCTATGCAGCTTTTATTTACCACCAACTGAACTCTCCTGAGCCACACAAAGAACAAATGTGGTGTTTTTTTAACAGGAGACGTGCGCTTAAGAAAACACTCCCCCCAGGCCTGCTGTCAGCTTAGGGTCCCTCAGCAGCTCTGTGAACACGCTATGCTGTCAGTCTGTCTGAGGGCGAATCTCTCGGGAGGGTCCGGAAGGTGAAATGAGGTTTAGATAGATGTTGGGAGCAAAGGTCAGAGGTCGGGAGGGACAGCACAGTTCAGGGACAAACTGTGTGGCGTGATTTTTACAGTTGGCTTTGTTGAATGCTTCAGTCATATGATTTGTACGTGCACTGCCTCGCAGATGCCACAGATGCAGTCATGTGAACCTGCAGACAGCTGGAGAGCAGAGCGTAAACATGTTTGAGGGGCTGGTGTTTAAGTTACGGACAATTTAAGCACACTAATGGTTCGGCTATTTGTTTTTGCTCAAGTATAATGAGGATGATCTTCTCTGTAGTCTGGAGTCGTCGGAAAAGATTTTTGTGATTTCATAAGCAAGCAATCGAGGGCCCGTCTTCTAATAAATCAGCAAGACGCCCACGCTGAAGCGAAGTAAAACAAAGATAAATAAGACAATTCGCTCCTCGTGATCGTTTGGTATCTGCTTGGTGTCGTTTTGTGTCACGTAAATGTCACATCGCAGCATGTTTTTCTGTTAATTTTGCACTTTTTGTACTTTTTTCAGTCATTATTTTTGCATCTGTTTTTCACATCTTGTCACAGTTTGTAGTTTTGCATATTTTGAAATCTTTTGGTAGTCATTTTGTGCCTCTTTGGTTTTATTTATTGTGCATCCTTTTTCCCATTTTTTTGTGTGTTTTTGGATTTTTTTGTAGTTGTGCGTCTGCAAATCATCTCTTATGTATTTGTGGCAGTGGTTTTAGTAGTAGTAGCACCATTTTGTATTCATTTTATTATTTAATTTTGCAGGTAACCTCTAATGATTTGCTGAAAATCAGGCCGCAAGGACTGTTCTCATTTGATAATTCCGCCATGATCAATGTTGCTTTGTAGTCTTAATCCTTCTGTGTGAAATGAGTCATAAAAGGACACGGCCTTCTTTTCCCTCCTTTGGCCATATGAGTCAACATGTCCTAGAGGTGCACAGTAGCATATGCCATGCTCACTCATTGTGTTCCCCTCTCCCATCCCTGAGGACTCCTTACAAAAAGGTGGGGAGAATACCTGATCTCTCTTGTGTTTTAAGTGGTGGTTAAATCTCGGGTTACGCTCTCCGCTGGGGGTGAGCCTGTTGCATTTCTGATTCCTGTTTTCCCACAGAACCTCCAAGCGAGGAGGCCTCGGCACTTTCTGTCTTGCATGAAACACTGGAAACCCGACACTCTGTCCTCAATCCCGGCTGAAGAGATCCGAGCACGCAGGGAGATCGTCTTTCAGCTCCCACGTCTGACACCAGCTTTACCCGAAAGGGCCACACCAGGTTCAGGCTTGTCAGCTCTCCACTGCAGATTCTGTACGAGTAGCTGCAGCTTTTGCAGCTCAAGTAGTTTGATCCATGACCTTTGCAGTTGTGCTTTGGCTTGCACAGCTCACTTTTTTTTTTTTTTATAGTGAAGAAAAACAGATCCCAAATAAAAATCCAAAAATTAAAACAGAATATTTTGACTTAAAGGAAATAGCGTTGCATTTAAGTGCCGTGTGCTTCAACTTACAAATACACCAATAGTAGCAGACAATGTGTAAAACCAATGAGGAAATCACAAAAAACTCACTGTGTATTCATAAATAAGACCTCCATCAGCCTCCCCTAAGTACAGGCAGTGCTCTGAGAACTGCTTCCCTCTTCTGATAAACATTGCTTGTGGCCTATAAAAAATAAGTTAAATTATTTAAAATCATATTGACTTAATGTCTTTTGTCCAGTACATAACTGATCACAGAAAACTGTTGACTGTATGCACCATAAAACTAGCTTTTCTAATAAGTTAACAGCAAATTATTGTTCACAAACATTTGACACTGAAAAATATATAATTAAATTATACTCAATTCAATTCAATTTTATTTATATAGCGCCAGATCACAACAACAGTTGCCTCAAGGCGCTTTATATTGTACAATAGTACATACAGAGAAAACCCAACAATCATATGACCCCCTATGAGCAAGCACTTTGGTGACGATGGGAAGGAAAAACTCCCTTTTAACAGGAAGAAACCTCCGGCAGAACCAGGCTCAGGGAGGGGCGGGGCCATCTGCTGCGACCGGTTGGGGTGAGAGAAGAAAAGAACAGGATAAAGACATGCTGTGGAAGAGAGACAGAGATTAGTAGCAGGTACAATTCAATGCTCAGGAAAATATCTCTGAAATCAACAGTCTACTAAATTAAGAAGTTCAAATGCTTATTATAGATATTATGTAGTTGCTCAGCTTATCACTGCAAAGGGTTCATTTTTTTCTCCAGTGCATGAAAAGTCAAGGATGAATAAACGCCACGTTCTCACTCCCAAAGCATAACATTTTACGCTAGGTGACAAATCTTCAGTATATTACGCGGTCGGAATGAGAATGGTCTCAAATATACAATTTACACACTCCATAAATGGCAGACCTTTTGCACACCTATGTAAGTCCAACCTACCCTTCAACCAAAGAGCAGTGTGAGAAGACAGAAAACCCTACTGGTCAGTGCAGGACCATATCAAAGAGGACAATTTAAAATGAAGATTTTAATATCTTCTGATTACATAGGTAATGAGTCAGGGTTATGGTTGGGGTTGTCAGCGATTATGACTCAGACCTCAGAGCAGCAGTAAATTACCAGTTTGTAGCAGGGACACCACAGTTCGTGACCTGTTTGGTAATTTTTCCGTTTTTCACTTTGTTTTCATCTGTTTTTTATTTAGGTTCAGGCACCAAATGCTACTTGACTATTATGCTGTGTTTTGCAGAATATAAGCCCCTTCACAACATTAACCGAACACGGTGAAGTCAAGCGGTCCTTTACAAGCCTCCCTGTTTGACTAGTTGGGAGTGAAACTAGTCTCACCATCACCATAAACCGGGTGCATCTAAAGATAAAGAGATAAGATAAGTTAAAACTTTATTAATCCCTCAGGTGGGTTCCTCTGGGAAATTCAGTTTCCAAATAGCACAGCACCGACAGAAATTACAGAATGTGATACCAAATATACACATATATAAATAACTAACTGGCAGACCACAGGCAGTAAGGATGGGCAGACATGTCTCAGCCTCCATTACTCTCAGCACTGGAGCTCCCCAGGGTTGTGTTCTGAGCCCCCTGCTGTACTCTTTGTACACATGACTGCGCGGCCACCTCCAGCTCCACCACCATCATTAAGTTTGCTGATGACACAGTCGTGGTGGGCCTGATTTCTGACAACGATGAGTCGGCCTACCTGAAGGAGATTGTTCCTCTGGCACCAGTTCTCCAGATTCCCAATCTCCTCCTGAACGTCAGCAAGACAAAGGAGCTGATAGTGGACTTCATGACCCGCATCAGGAGAGGAACTACA
>VUQR01009580.1:37904-60715 GCA_015108515.1 Hemichromis elongatus | reverse complement strand
GCCAATTGACTCTAATAACAGATTAAATGCCATGTTGAGGCTGTCATTTTTAACATCTACATGGATGTTAAAATCCCCCACAATAATGATTTTATCTGAGCTGAGCACTAAATCAGATAAAAAGTCTGAGAAATCAGACAGAAACTCTGTGTATGGCCCAGGTGGACGATAGATGATAACAAATAAGACTGGTTTCTGAGTTTTACAGCTGGGGTGGACAAGGCTAAGGATTAGACTTTCAAATGAATTAAAAGTCTGTCTTGGACTTTGGTTGATTAATAGGCTGGTGTGAGAAATTGCTGCCACAGCGCCCCCTCTGCCAGTGCTTCGAGGTTTCTGGTAGTTAGAATGACTCGGGGGTGTTGATTCATTTAAACTAAAATAATCATCCTGCTGTAACCAGGTTTCTGTAAGGCAGAGTAAATTGATTTACTATATGGATATAGATATAGATATTTAGTTAGTGCTATTTCTGTTCACCTTAAAATTCTTTACATCACAGTTTGCTTTCCTCTAATGCAAATTAGCCGAATAACGCTTGTATTTCTTGAGGTTTTTGGAAAAATCTGAAAGGGCTCATGCACGAGGCCTTTACCAGGCCAGGCCTGGCTTCTTCCCCTAAGCTGTTGTTGCCATAACCTGGCTGCCTGCTGAAATGACTTTAGTCATGTTTAAAGGGTTCTGTTTGCAAAAGGTTTAACAAAGTAGTTGCTGCTACTTTATTTTTGTTCTATACTTTTTGCATATTTACCTAAGAGTTGTCAGGGATTAAGTGATTAATTGGTGTCTTGAATGTAATGGCGAACAGCCTGCCAATGTTTTTACTGTGCTCTGGATAAACTACCAGGCCAAACACCTTTTAATGTAGATATAAACTCCCTGCTTATGCTGGTACATTGCTGTTTAGACTGAAATCAGCAGGAGCCCAGGCACGGAGGAGGGAGGGATGCTGGGAAGCAGTGAAAGGTGAATCAGCCTCCACCTTTGTTTCCAAGTGGCCCCGCTGGCTGTGTTTTGGAGCAGAATGAATTATTAACGGTGGCCTTCTGGTCGTGTTTTTCATCAGTGTCCACCTCCAAAGGTAAAGAGCGCTGTGATGAGAGATCTCCATTGACTGGCTCCTTCCTTAGTGACTGCAGAACTTTCTCCCTGAACTTCACTTGATCTACTAAAATTGACTTAAAAAATTTAATGAGGTTGTAGGTTAGTCAATAACTAAAATCTATAATATAAACAGAAGCATTTAGCTACAGCTAGAAGAGGTTAGAGTCGGTGAAAGCATTTCTTCAGCTTTTATGTTCGAGCATAAGCCGGTGCATTATTATTATAGGATCATACACACTTACCATTATATCTGAATAGCAGTTTCTCTTGAAGGTGCATTCCCCTGGTTTTGTTCAGGTGATGAATGTTTCTCTCTGTGTGGGTTTGGCCTATTGTAGATTTTTATTTCCATAAAGGTCGGCTGATCAGACACATTCAGCTGCCTCATATACTTTGTGGTAACTGTCATGGGCCCTCCTGTCAGACCTTAATGTGGATCAGTTTGTTTTGCAGAGTAATTAAAGTTGCCAGGTTACACTGCACAGAAACCCTGTGCAGTGTAACGGTTTCCTGTCAAAATTTCAACTACACATGGGCTTTATTAGTTTCTCAGAGTTATAAAGAAAATGGCAATATTAACAAAGTTTCAGTTTTGTATGCATGATGCTGGCCAGTTTCTTTCCATCCACCCTTTAGATTTGCCAATTTACTGTCACTTGATCCCTTTCACGATGCTCCCAACTGGCTGAAATACCTGGCAACTGTAACTAAGGGGCAGAGATAAGTGTGCTAAGCTGTTGGTAAATAACGAATAAGCAAAGGAACAAGAAGAACCTGGCGTCTGTTTGGATAATGCAGAAGATGCATTTTCCAATAATCAACCATCCAAGAGGTTTCTTATGATACTGAAGGTTAACTGAGTGTTCATGTACATTATATACAGTTTATTTGTTAGTTAGCCTATTTTAGTGTCAAGCTGAGACTGAATACTGTACATATTGTGACTCACGCATGTTATGAAATTTAATATAGAAAAAATCTAAAAATATTTTTAGATTCAGTAGGTTTTTTTTTTGTTATTTTAAATACACAAAACTGCTCAATTAGAGTTGAGATATGCAATTTTATTTCTATTTTTGTGCGGTACATGTGTAGTGAAGGGCTGTGTGACTGAACAGGAAAGGGTAGAAAAGGTGAGGAGGAGGTTTAGTTAATAGAAATAGACTTTGAGAGATAAGTGATATGTAAATAGGAAATGTATCCAAATGTACCTCTGGGAGAAAGCCAGTCTGAGGCAGGATAATGTGGCAGGGAGCCTCAGGTGCAGCTGGGAGGGGAGGAGGCAGGGCTATGAGCAGCACCAAAGAGGGAGGGTTTCTGTGTGTGTGTGTGTGTGTGTGTGTGTGTGGAGAGAGAGACTTGAGTGTGCAAGCTAGAGCGATTGTGTGGTGAGGGAGGGAGGGAAGTGTAAGCCAGTCACAGCATCTCTCCTCACTGCACCAGGGCTGAGGGACTCTCCGTCCCCTCGCTTCCCTCGCTGCAGATTTAACTCATTTCCATCAGCGCAGTCATCCCCCCCCATTTCTTTTCTTTTTTTATCCTTTCATTTTTACTTGCTGCTTTGGACAGATGCATTACATTCATGTCTTTTAGTGTGCTACGATCTGAGGAATTATTAATTAAAAACGTGTTGGGTTTTTTCCCCCTGTTTATTATAAAAGGGGCCATTTGCAAAAACAGACGGGGACTCCGACTGGGACTTTTCTTCTCTTTATGCTGCTAGAGTGGATTCCCTTTTGTTGTGCGGTCAGTGTTTTGTTCAGGCGACAGACGTACTGAGAGAAGAGTTGAAGGCGCTGCTATAGGACCCCCCCCCCCGAAAGGACTAAGGCAACTTGGAAAATCTGTGGCTGCATTAAGCATTTGAGGAGAAGGTCCTGAGCCCCTCTGGCTGCTGCCAGTTTTCCCAAGAATACCACAATAAAAATGGAAGTGGCGAGTTTTGTTGGATAAATAAGCCGACCGTCGATTCATTCCCAAACCCCTCTCAGCAAGCGTCTGCGACAGGACTGCTGTGGAGTCAAAGTGATTGGAGCGCTGAGTTATTCAGGTGGCCTCTCATTTCTCCTGGAAAGTCCTCACGTCTGCCTGCACGGGAGTCTGACATCAAACACGTTCATCAGCTGCTCAACTCTTACGTCGGTTTGTCTTTTTCACAACTTGCAGTCCAGAACACTGAGAGGCAAGTTTGCACATTTGGATTTAAACTTCTGTCGCTTTGTTGGCAGAACTCATCTAGACATTTGGATGCGCTCTGTCTTTACCTCACGCTGCCTAGGGATGCCTTGTAAACACATTTTCCCTCGCCACCGTGTGTGCTGAGAGAGCTGTGACATTATCTCCCGCGGAGATCCCCATGTTGTTCTAGCCCGTGTCTGTGTTTTGATTCAGACAATAGCTGGGCATACACGGGCTCCAGACACTGACCAGAGGACCACCAAGCTAAGGGAAGCCTGCTGTTACATAGTAAACACTCAGTGAAATTTTGGATTGTGATAAAGGTTTGATTCAAACAAATGTATTTAATTACACATCGACAGAGAAGCTGATGTTTTAATTAAACATAGCGGTCATCTGAAAGGTGCTTTGGAGCCACAACAGCACCCAGAAGATTTCAGCTATACTTAAGGAGTGGAATAGAAACAATAAACTCCATATTTATTTGATCTCTTTAGTAGAGTGAGTGGAGCGTTGTACTTTGCTTCGTGCTTTAACCTTGTGTGATTTCCTCCCTCACATCATCTTTGCTCTCTGCCCTTGCGAGGACGTCTCCTGCCCTCAGCCTCCTGGTGGCAACTCTCATTTATTTCAGACGATGAGGCCACTGACTGGAAGGCAAAGCGGCAAGTAAGCTCACCGCTGGGATACGCGCTGGCTGAAGCTTTAGGTTTACTAAAGGAATGCAGCTTTCTTCGTACTACCGACGGTTACCCACCCACTACTGTCACTGACCATGCATTATTGGAAAGGAGAGCCAAACGGGTTGTCCTACCCTGCTACTGGCTGCATTGATTTTTCTCCAGTCTGCCTTTATTTGATTGAGACCCAACAGCGATATGAGAGTAAGGCGAACGAGAGCGTGGGGAGGATATTGAGCTTTGTGAACTGAGATTGGCTGCAGACGCCTGGCGAGAAACGGGAGGGAGACGGGCGGATCTCCAATTTCGGGCCAGCTGCCTTTATGGGTGACACGCTGCACTCCTAACCCACCTGGACAGCACCCAGAACAATGAACCAGTCTGAACTGACGACGGACCCTTCGATCACTGCCAACATCAGCCATGGAGACCTCTTTCCTGGCAGGGCCTCGAACCACTCCTGTCCCTTGGGCTGGGGGCTGAACGGAGGCCTCGATGCTTGTATTCTGGAGACTGCTGTCATCGTGCTCCTAACAGTGCTAATTATTGCTGGGAACTTGACGGTGATCTTTGTGTTCCACTGTGCCCCTCTGCTGCACCACTACACCACCAGCTACTTTATCCAGACCATGGCCTACGCTGATCTGCTGGTGGGGCTCAGTTGCTTGGTGCCCACCCTGTCGTTACTCCACTACCCAACCAGTGTCCAGGAGCCAGTCACGTGCCAAGTTTTCAGCTATGTCATCTCTGTTCTGAAGAGTGTTTCGATGGCTTGCTTGGCCTGTATCAGTGTGGATCGGTACCTGGCTATAACGAAACCGCTGTCCTACAACCAGCTGGTGACTCCGTGCCGTCTGCGAGGCTGCATCACTCTCATCTGGGTCTATTCCAGCCTTATTTTCTTGCCCTCCTTCTTTGGTTGGGGTAAGCCGGGTTATCACGGGGATATTTTTGAGTGGTGTGCACACTCTTGGCCCACCTCCGCCCTCTTCACAGGCTTTGTGGTGTGCTTGCTCTATGCGCCTGCTGCCCTCGTGGTCTGTTTTACATATTACCACATCTTTCGCATTTGTCAGCAGCACAACAGGGAGATCAGCGAACGACGTGCACGCTTTCCCAGCCAGGAGATGGAGGCCGGTGAAGGGAATGGCAGCGGGCATCACGGAGGGCACGGACCAGATCGGCGTTATGCGATGGTACTCTTCCGCATTACCAGTGTTTTCTATATGCTTTGGCTCCCCTATATAATCTACTTTCTTCTAGAAAGCTCCCACGTGCTGGATAGCCCTGCCCTCTCCTTCATAACAACTTGGCTGGCCATTAGCAACAGCTTTTGCAACTGTGTCATCTACAGCCTGTCGAATAGTGTGTTCCGGCTGGGCATGCGTAGGCTCTCGCAGACTATTTGCTCCTTCAGCCACTGCGCTGCAGATGACCGGGACTTTGGCGAGCCTAAACCAAGAAAGAGGGCAAACTCGTGTTCCATCTGAAGCCATGTCTCTAACACGATGAGAACATAAGAATCCCAACATGCTTAGCAGCTAGTTAGCTTGTAGTTACATTGGCAGGGCTCAGTGGATAACTGTTGTATCAACCTTTTTAGCTGATAACTGTGACATTATCTTGGGCGCTGGTAATTGCATTAAAAGCCTTTCAAGGAGATGAATGCAGTATCTAAACTGAGATTTCAAGAGAAATGGGCACTCTATGGTGGCTTTTACTCAACGTTACCGTGAAGGCTCTCTCAGCCTTTACATCTCTGTGTGCATCATCCATGCGATCGGATCAACCGGAAAGACAAAACTGTAAATGCCAAAACATTCATAAAAATGTGACCATACTGTTTCATGTCTGTCAAACTTTGCTAGCGGTTGTGATTCAGAGCAGCCTTTTAATGGATGTCCTCATGCTCTTTGTGTCTTTTATCGGTAGATACACTGTAATCTACAGTTACATGTGCACACAAACCTGTTTAAAGGTTCTGAATGGATATTAGACGTATCCATGTAAATGTTACACGTACGACAATGACAGCAGCTGTCAATGTGCTGCTGTGACTAATAAGACGGTAAATGGCTTTGACTGTTTTTTTTTTAAGTAGAAGGTGAGCAGATCGATTCATAGTGATGTCAGGTCCCCCCCCTCGTTGATAGGCTGATTGGCTACAGTTAAAATTTAATTAAAGTTGTTTGCTCAGACCTTGAGCTAAAGATTTTATGAAATGAATAAGTGCTGCTAATCTTAGAAACTTAAAGCAATTCTGTTTTGACAGTTATGCAAGTCATATCCCTGTATCACAGCATTCTACACAAGGGACTGTGCAGCTTTAGCATTAAAGCCTTTAAAATCCTACAACATGAACAAAATTGATTAACATGGTTATTTATCACTAGTCATCAAAGGTCCATCAATTCAAGTGTTGTAATTTGGCCTGTACGAGAGAGTTGAACCATTTTAGTATGACACGAATGTCACTGGCCACTAGTTGATTTCTGTTCCCTCAATAAAAAGCACCTTATTTCCAAATGTGAGACAAAGCCTATGTCAGGCTTAGCATAGATTCATACTATGATGCTTAACTGAGGTCATGAGGTCAGTGAATAGGTGCCGTCATGAGATGGAAAAATATATTGTTCCCTAAACGTCCCGTTTTGTGTTTTGTTTTCCACAAAGATCAGAAATTCCTGCGCATTGATTTGGCGTTCCTGACGTCGCCATTATGAGTGTTCAGTTTGATGCATGAGTTCATGATTTTTAACCAGCCCATAAATAATATCCTTTCTTCATACAAATGACAGCTGGATTGTGAACCCTCAGATGAAGATGCAGTATATATGTCACTGTCCAAATATTAATTTCATATCTTCTTTTTTCTAAATGAGCTGCTTTGAGGATGCAGCTGTTTTACTGTTGAACGTGGCTTTTAACCCAGTAACAAACTCACACTGGTGCAGAAGTAGAGATGGTGCAGGGCTTAACACGTCCCAGGTTTCATGTGCTTTGGGTGGCACACGTGAAAGATGATGATGGTGGATATTATTCTCCCAGCAGCAGATGACGGGCTGGGATTCATGTGACCGATCTGTCTGCAGGCTGCTGTGCAGTTAAAATGTACCAGGTTAAAAAATGACAGGCTCGGTCGTGTAAACGTTCGAGGCTACCGGTTGTGTACCTCGTCTTTGTTCGTTGAACAGCTCGTCTGGCGGTGCTCTTTATTTTTGCCTCGCCGTTTATCTCTCCCAGTTCTGAAACAGACGTGAAAATCTATAGTCCTTAAACTACAAACCAGAGGATAAATGATGCTTTTGTAGAGGAAGTTTCCTTTTCTGTTTTCACAACATTTGTTCAATTGATTACTGTGTCGAGGAGGGCGGTGCGTAGATGTCAGTGTGAGAAACTGAGTTTTCAGTGGGTTGCCTTAGGGATTGATTTGACTTGTTTAGTTTTTGTCAGTTGGTTATAAACGTTAATACGCTAAAGGGTCGTAGTTATTGTGATGTGCCCCGCCCTCTCATCTTCCTTCTCATTTCCTAATACTGGGCATCCTGGGTTGAGATGGTGTGTGTTGTGAGAGCAGCCTGCAGACTGACTTTGGTTATAAATGCTCACACTTTACTACAGCGCAGTAGTGTAGTCATTCCACTTCATATAAAATACATTTTTCTGTGATCGTTTGACCAAAAATTCTTTTCACATTAGTACAGCAACAATCTTACCTGCAGCGATTTCCCGTTCGGCTCCCGTAGCAGTTGTGGCAGTTTGTGGTTTAGGCCCTGCTTGTAGTGCATAACAACCATGCAAGAACCCAAGAGACGCAGCGAACCCAGCTCCTAGATGTTGTAACGGTCCATTCTATGCTGCGTGACACTTCTTTGTGTAGCTCGCTCCATCATTTTAAAGCTGCTTTGTGGCGTTTTAACTCTGGGGCCAGTAAAACTGAGTCTTATTCTTGTTGACATGTTTGACACAGAGTATGTGTGAGCCTTCCAGTTCAGTCTTTGGGCCACCCTATAAATTTGAGCTTAGATCTGGGGAAACTCTGTCTTGGTCTCTTTTGATTATTTGCAGGCTGTAGTGTTTTGCATGAAACACGAAGCCTGCAGTCGATCCGAATTTGTTCTGGGAGCGACTGCTAACGGTTTATTCGTATGAGTTACTATAACTGCTGGCAGTGTTATTGTTTGCCTTGAGGCGACTGTTGTGATCTGGCGCTATATAAATAAAATAAAATTGAATTGAATTGAATTG
Source organism: Hemichromis elongatus (assembly GCA_015108515.1). Lineage (NCBI taxonomy): Eukaryota > Metazoa > Chordata > Actinopteri > Cichliformes > Cichlidae > Hemichromis > Hemichromis elongatus. Next base: position 52,505 of record VUQR01009580.1, on the reverse strand, counting down.
AATTGAAGTTTGTTTTTTGGTTATTCAAATAAGTGAAATGAAAGGCAGACTCTCCAAAAAGAAAAACACGAGACTGAGGCAAAAGTGAAACGTGTGCAGGTCCTCAGTGGAACCGTCAGCCTTCTTCGGGATACTCCACTCGGTTGATGGTGTTGCATTACAAGTAGCTGCAACTTTAATGCGCTATAGATTGTTTTGTTTATGTGCCTAAAGCTGTATTTTGCAGGAAAAGTGTATTTTAACTTGAGAAGTAATTGCCATCACATGGTCATGCTGCACTTTTTAAAACATGTGAAAATGTACACTGAGGAGCCATCGTCACTGGGTTTAGCTTTTTAGTACTTTGTGTTAAGTTTAAGCTGGTCATCAGTTCAACTGAAAATGGGTCATTTCATACATCTCTCACCACTGATGTGATTTCTGACTTCAGAGTTACACGTTCAGCTGTTTGATGGCTCCATTTATAGATATGTCCACGTGAACTCACTTCAATAGCCATACGATCTGGCATGTAGGAGCTATAACAGTAGGGAACTGTGTCAAATACTACACGTACAATATTCTATATATATATATATTTTATTTTGATTGTGGTTTTGTATTCTTTTTGGGAGCATAGAAGTCGGGTAGTAGATGAAATTATTATGATCTGAATTAGTCCTGTAAAATCTTTAATGTGGTGACAAATGATAACACGTGAGACAAGAGGAAGCAAAACTCTGTAACAGCAGAAAATAAAATAAAGCAGTTGTGTTTAGAAACTTTTAAAGTGGAGATTACAGTTATTGGTGTGAAGATGCGCACACGTTCATTCCTTTGGTAGGCTTTATGTAGCAGGTCATGTGAAACGTGGTCCTGGCACAGGGTTCAGTCAAAGTGCCACTTTATGAGTATTTAAAAAATAAATAAATGAATAAATTACCTGTGTGTCTGTGTTACACTGACCAAACTGATGTGGAATTAAAAAAAATATCAGAACTGTTATGTTGGTCAAAGACGTCACCTTCCTTTCAAGTGCTCTGATAGCTTTTAGTAAAAAGTGTTTCATTACAGGATATATTTATTTAATTTATGTTTAAATCTTGATACAATACACTGCATATGAGTGTGCTGTATGTACAGTGCGTGTATCTGTTCTTGCTGTACAGCGGAGAGGAAAAACCTTTCTGCCAGGTATTGTGGACCCGTTTTTGTTAACTCACCTAGGCTGCTGATGTTGTGGGTCGGAGGCGAGTGTGTTGAAATACACAGTATCTATTTTTTTAATTTGAAATTTTGTCAAAGGCTTTGGTTTTTGCTGTTGCTGCCAACCTAATAAAGGTGAAACTAGTGGACCTTCCCGTCCGTGTAGTTGCCTTTGTACAGTGTGTGTGTGTGTGTGTGTGTGTGTGTGTGTGTGTGTGTGTTAGCCGGCGTTCATTCATGAACGCCCTCCTGATATCTTCAGAGTAGTCTTCATATTTTCCCTTCTCTGCAGCTATTTTGCAGAAATGTTGAAGCAAATGAAAACACTGTTAGCCGTGTGTGCATTTATAAATAACATAAATCCAGGAACGGAGGACTGAAAATAAATCTCGTCTACATCTCGTCTTCGGACTCCTTGCAGAGAAAGAATGAAATGAAAATTGTGGGCTGCACCACAGCCACACGAGTGAGTCTGATCGTTTCTATAATGATCGTGTATCAGGAGGGTAGATCCCTCTTAGTTATGATGCATGCTGTTTCTTTTGTTGCAGTCAGTCAGTATTGATATACCTATGTGTACAAGGTTTATCCTTAGGCTACAAACAAACGCAGTAAATGACAGCACTGCTGAGGTAAAGATTCATCAGATTTTGACCCCTTTATTCTCCTGACTGGGTGGTGTTCATAAGGCGACATCTCTGCCACAGGCTAGTCTTTCAGTTACTGGGTAAAACTCCTTCATGTGCTCTGTTGATGTGAACAGATTTCATATGATAAAGCCTAATCCCTCGTCGTCCGTCTTAAATCAGCCTTTCAGATTTATTATGCGTGTAGACTCCGAGCGAGTTTCTTAGCAGCCGCAGACCCTCTGTCATCACCTAGTGGACAGAGAAGCAAGAGGAGATGGAGAGCTTTTTGGAGAAAGTCTTGCCAATGTGGCCGACTGAGAGAGCGATGTGGTTGGGTCCAATGAAAAGTGGGAATCGGGAGGGTGGAAGGTAGGGGAAGAGTGAAGAGGAGGAAATGACTGGTGGTTTGTTGAAGGTGTTTTTATTTACGCCCAGATTACATTTGGATTAAAAATAATAAACCAAATGTAGTTACTGCATAGAGAGAGAGGAAACAAGATTTCATCTGAAACGCTCGGATCCAAACTGTCTATTCAGTCCAAGCGCCAGCAGCTTCCTAGTCCACGCCCACTTAATATTAATGGCCAATGCTATATCAGGAATTCCCTTTTATTTCCACAAATGGGAGCACGTGCCTCACGTCCTCGTTCCCTTTCCATCCTGCCACTCTCCTTCTTCCGTCCCTATTGAGAAAGGACCACCTGACCCTCTTTCGAGGTGGGGAAATCGTAATTGGAGGGGAAACCGGTTCCTGTCTGTGTGCGATAATAGCGGAGCCTCGCGGCAGTCACCAAAGCCTTTGATGGCACAAGGAGGACGCACTTAGACACCCGCACACCAATTCTCGCTCATACATCTTGTATTGCCTCCATTTCTCTTTGAAAACATGAGCTCCAGATTGTGGGAGGATGACAGATATGCATCTGGTCATAGCCAGCCGTGTGTCTGTATGTTTAAAGCAGACCTCAAACTTTCATTTATCCATCGGGAGGTTAAACCCACGTCATTGTCTTATTTGATATCATTTGGGGGAGGGGAGCAATCAAGAATTAATCCGTCAATAATTAATAAAATATTTGACTAAATTATTAAAGTGATCTTCAGGGTGGGATTTTTTTGGTGGGTTGATGAAGCTAAAGGACATCCAGACAATGTTTCATGGCAATCATGTCTACCAGTCATTCAGCTGGAATGACTCCTTGATTATGCCGCTCCTCTGGTGCTCACAGCATAGCGTCCTAAAGCGGTTATCTTGATACTGAAGAGAAAGTTTTAATAAAAAGATCATCAAAGTTTGATTCAAATTATGGTTCAGTGGTACAGTTTAAAAATAGGCCCTCCCATACTAGTCCAAACCACTCGTAGACTGTAGACAGTAAAGAATACGGTGACCTTCTGTCATGGCGACTGGCACACTTCAGTTTATGTCCTCCAACTCTAATGTGAACTGGCTGTGCAACTGTACCCCCCATGAAAATAGGGAAATAAAAAAAACCCCCAAGTGATTCAGTTGTTTGTAGAACCACCTTTAGCATCAATAAGGTGATCTGCTCTTTATGAGCATGGAAAAAGTACGCACCAGTGTCCATGAAGTTGTTGTGGGAATATTTTGGCCCACTTTTCTTTCCAGTGAAGGTCTGCAGATATTCATTTATGCACAGCTCTCTCAGCGTCTCTGCGCAGCATTTCAGTTGAGCTGAGGACTTTGAAACGCCTTCAAATCGTCAGCCCTCCACCGACATGCTTGACACCTGGCCGGAGGTGATTTTCACCAAAAGCGGCGCTGTGCATTCTGGTCAAACATAAAATTTTGTGGTTTGTTGAGAACTTTGCAAACCTAAGCCATGTTGCCAGGTTCTTCTCAGTGTGGAGGCTCTTTGCTGGTAACCCTTCCAAACAAGTCATAGTTGAGTCTTTTTTGCTAATTGTACTGTCACAAACTTAAATTTTGAACACGCTAACTGAGGTGTAGCTCCCGAGCTTCTTGCATTTTCTCTGAGCATTGCACGGTCTGATCTCAGGGGAAGATTCTTGCATTGTGTTAGTCCACACGTCAATGCACCAAACCAGCAAACTGCCAAACGTCTGCTTTTATAGAGGAGGTCACATCTGCCGATGACCAGTTAATCGAGTGCATTTAATCAGCAGCACCTGGCTGCTACTTAACCTCTTAATTTCTATGGAAGCAGTATGGGTGGCCTTAGTTTCTTCAGTCATATCGAGGAGAACGGTGATATGTTAGAAAGCATCTGCAGCAACGAGGATGTACGAGTGCCTGTCCGGTGAGGATGTGACATTTAAGTATTTATGTAATTGTCATGGTGACAAAATGGTCAGTGGTTCAATTCTCACAGAGGACCTGAATCTTGTCAAAGTGCTCCAGAGCAATAAACAGAACACTTACCTACCCACTCGTTGCAGAGTGGGCTGGATGGGAACATTGGAAATGTGTAAAATGTAGAATCACCAGCAGTCTTCATCTGATGCTTTTAAGTTCACTATTCGATTTCACCTTTGGACCTGATGAGTGCCACAGGTACACTTTTTGTCCATCAGTTGCCTCTTTGCTAAGAGCTTTCTCTTCCATCTCTTTTGAGTGCTTTGAGTTTTCCAAAAGCCTTCGTTGGTTTCACTGGATCAAAGTAACGATCAACGTTTCCCTGTTGGGTTCAGAAAAGTCCAATTCTGCAGGTTTTTTTCTCCCTGCGTGCAGTAGCATTGCCTTCGTATCATAAAATCACTTTATGAAATCCCACCTCAGCTTTGAGCACCTCTTTGTGTTTCTGTGTGGCTAGCAGCCTGTAATGGACCTCTGATGTATATACTCATATATGTATAATACTGATTACTATCTATTTAAAGGTTGATAGGTTTATTTGAGTTAATAAATTTAAAATGAGTTTTTTTTTTTCCCCAGACAATATAATTTATTAATGTGTAAATAATAAAAAGCGATTGTTAAATTAAATGGGGGGTTCAGGTATTTGTAAAACATTGTATTCTATATAAAATCTCTACTTTAGAAACAGGATTAAAGATTTGAAGGTAAGCTACAACAAAAACACTTTATTAACCACAGATTAAAATGTAGAATAAAATAATGATATTTGCTCTAATAAAAAACACGTTGGAGTTGATTTTTATTATTATAACTGAATTGTTACTAATGCAAAAAAAAAAAAAACTAACCGCAGATGGATTTTATTGTGAAAGGTCGGCGCTATTTAAGTATCTGCAATGGGAATGCTTTAATCCGTTTATCTTATTACTGCCAAACTAAACTAATATCTCAAGAGTTTTTAAGATTTCTTTTTAATACATTTTAATTAGATTTGGAGTAATGTCCACTAATATTCCTCTTTCAGCTGTTCAGACACGCGAGACAAAGGCTAACACCTTGACAGACAGCGGAGGACAAACCTGTGTTTTATTGTCCCTCCCTGCAGACCTCAGATGCTGAAGCTGTGCCAGCATGTGACTGCCAGCTTCTTTAATTCTCTCTCCAGGCATTTAGCTGAATGAAATACCATAAGCCAGTCAAACCAGCCCCTTGGGTCCTTGGCGTTTCATTCCTACTCAGACCTCCAGACTTTGTCTTTGAATCCAGAGGCTTCTATGGACAACAGCACTGGTTGTGTTAGGCAGTGTAGTAGCAAGAAGCAGCTCATCCCAAACCGCCATGAATATGACACTAGCTTTGGTCCTCTTGTTTTTCACAAAACTTTTGAAACCTAATTGTGCTTGTGTACAAATATTAAGTTAAAAGTCAGATGTTGTGACATTTTGCCAGCTCTGTCTTTTGCTTGCCACAAAAAGCTCAGATATAATCAAACTGGTTTTCCATTATTTGTGTTTGGAGTCCGGGCCTGAAGCACAGGCAACGACACGGGAAATGTTGACCTTCATCACCTCGGCACTCGTCAGGTATTCAGATTAAGGACGTGGACCAGATCGTCATGGCTCTGTCTTGGTGTTATCCAGCCTCGAACATAATACATGGAAAGATGTGTTCTATAAATGCAGGGGAAAAATCCCACTACTCATTGTGAAACGAGTCTCTTTATCTTCTTTCATGGAGCCACTAAGTGTTTGACCCACTACGCCACCTCTAGCATCCCCTGGGGGTCGTGTGTCCCCACATAAGAGATTCAGCTATCCTACAGTGAAAATGACAACAGAGAAAATGTCAGACACCTGGGGGATGCACTGCCCTCTCTCAGTGATGCTGTGTGAGAAGTAGAGAGGTAGAGAGAGGTGCGTCTCATCAGAGGGACTTTACCTGCCAAATGCATCTCCTGTTTCTATTCTGGAAACATTCCACATATATTTCTCTTGTTATAAATAAATTGTAAGGCTTTATTTAAACAGAACCTCAAAGAAAGTGTCATTAATAGTGTAAAAGTTGGTTGGAAGGTGCCAGACAGAGAGAGGGGGGCAAAGTGCCACATGACACAGGGTGCTGATGCAGTTTATCAGCTTGTGGAGAAAGTACAGCCGGTACATGTTGTGACCAGCCACCCCACCACCACCACCACCCAGGACTCTGTGCCATTAGTTGGTACAGTATTACTGCTATGACACGTTTTTAATAAAGCTTAAACATGTTGAAAATTCCATTTCTGTTTTTCAGGCTCATCTTGTAGATTATAAAGGGTTCAAAAAGGATAAAAAGGAATATTTAGACCGACCCTTATATACTTTAAAGGCCTGTAACTCGAAAAATTGTATTGTTTGGGTCTTACTTTTTTTTTTTCATGAAACAGAAGTTTCCCTAATGTTTATGTCGAGTTATTTATTAAGCAGTTACAAAAAATGTATTTATTTTTTTCCTCACCAAACTGTACTCTTATCAGCTGGTTTTGTTGCAGAGTGCCCTCTACTGGACTCTCATGATGGTTGAAGGGTGTTTCTCCGTCTCTTATATACTTTTTAATTTTCTGTTATTATTATTTATTGGATAATAAATGAAAATGATTTTTACTGGCAAATGGCAAATATCTCTGGAATATCACAGATATCTCTGGCGAATATCTGTGCCAGATTTTCTTTGGAAAATCTGGCACAGATATTCTTTGGATGACCGATTGAATGTTGTATTTGAGTTTCATATTACTACTTCAGTGTCTAAACTTCCATAAAAAGAATAATAAACTGCCATTACAATTTATTATTATATTTTTTTATTTATATATTTACACCCAAACAAATTAAGAAACAAAGGAAGGAAAAAGTCCTCGCAAAGCAGGACCCAGATTTTTAAAAAATCCAATTGTTAGAAGCTGTTATGTGGGTTACGTTTCAGTTGCTGTGATATTAAACCAGCTAACGAGAACACAGAGGCTGTTAAACATTTAACAAAGAAAAGAGATGTATTTTATTTTTTAAATGAATAACTATTTTTTTAAGTGCTTTATTTAAAAAAACAACACAAAAGACGTTGATCAAAAGTCCTAATTGAGGTAAAGTGTAACAGAGCTGCTGTTACAGTGTAACTGTGAGGAAAATGAAATTTAGCGCGCGTGCGCCATGCTCGGCTTATTGAAATGCAGAACCAGCCGGACCATTAAAATGCCACGGCAGCGATACAGACACAGATGAATTTGCAATCTGCCAGGCAGGCCAGCTGTTGCCCCTCCACCACCCCCCACTGCCCACCCTCCAGGGAAGCCTCTAGAAACTTCCTCACCAGCCAGCAAGCACAAAGGCCTCAAGGGGAGCTGGTTTTTAATTACTGGGCTGTGTCCTCTGAATATCATATCTCGCTGCATCGCACAGAGGGGAAAAAAAGGGGCAAAAAACCGAAGCGATGAGGAGTATTTGTGGAAGCCAGCTATGTCTGCAGAGAGGCAGAGTCATTATTGCTTCCCGATGTCTGCCTGTGTTATGACACGGGGCCGGCTTTGAAGTTATAACGTGGTCACTAACGCTTACAATTAGCATCTTGGTTTGGAAGCTTTCGGATACAAAGTCTCTGATTAATCAGGCATTTTGGGAGTTTCCTAAAAATAAGCTTTTTAAAATCTCTTGTATTATTTAATTCCCTGTGTTGGGCCTTTGAAAATGAATCTGACATTTTGAGTTTTCCTCAAAGCATAAAGAAGCTCGGTGGAAACGAATGAAAAGCCTTTTATATTCACATCTAGAGAAAAAATGTTTTCCTGGTCAGGAAAAAAGTGTGATGCTCTTCCTAAAATCACGAAATTGTACGATTGCACATGGTGCTTGGATGCCTTGCTCAAGGCCTCTGGGAAGCAGGCCAACATTTGGTTCACATTTGTTTCTCTGCTATCGTGAGTTATAGGTCTGAATTAAAACAAAAGTTTCATTTCATTACTACTAAAGAAGATTTGCATGATTCAGAGTCCAAAATAATCCAGCTTATTTCACACCTCAGGCCTTCGTGTGTTTGGACGCGATAGCTTTAGCTTCTTTCCCTTTAAGGCCAGCCTGTCTCTGCACCGGCGTTCTTGTGATTGCCTTCTCTTTGTAAACAGAAGGTTTGAACAGCAGGTTTGTAGCGCTGCTGCGGGCCTCTGTGAGATGGCCATTTTAAGGATATTCGCTGTCAGTGACATCAGAGAGACCCGAGAGCAACATAAACAAAACGACACAGAGCCCAAAGTGGAGCCCAACCTTGTGGTTTCACATACAAGTACAGTATACTGCATGTGTGTTTATACGAGTGAAGAATCCCAGCAACAGCACACCGTCTGTCCTGTTTTCAGTAGCAGTCCTTCATTGAAAGAGCTGCCATCTATCTTTTAGATGGAGGCCAGCTAATATTCTGCCTGTCAGTCATTCAGATACGGCTCTCCTCCTGCCGTCTCCTGGTGTGTCCCTGTGTAAGTCATTTCCTCTTCCCTTTATATCTGTACTTTAGATTCTCCACATTCTCCTTTTGTCTGGATTTATGTCCTTAGTTTTCTCACCGTGTCTTATTCAACTGCATAGTTTCCATTTGAACACATTGGTTAATAACAAATGAAATGGTGCCTCACAATGAAACAGACATTTCCTTCAACCAGTCGTGAGGCTCTGACTTCATATGGACTGTAGTCTGATTGGTTCCAGGGAGCAGCTCTGCAACAGACGTGCTCTTTAACACACCATCCTGCCGGTTCATGCAGCAGCTGTTCCCTAATATGGTGCAGAATGCGCCGCTCTCGACTCTGACAGGGCAGCTCTTTCCTTTGTTGTCTCATCCCCGTTGGAGACGTCGCTGTCAAAGTCCATCAGATTTCTTTGAACCGATCCTCCACCGTGGCTGGTAGAGGGTTGGCATGAGGCCTTCTAACTGAGAACGGGATCGATGTCTGTATTCGACAGCGTACAGAGATGGCTAACACAGAATGTGTGTCTGTCGGTAGATTCACGGGTGTGTTTGGCTTTAAGAGTGAAACCAGTAGGAAGAGCATGTAATTACTCTGTTTTGATGGATAAATATTTAACTTTCACTCTGATTGTGCTTTTCAGGATTTCTAAGAGATATTGAAAAAATCCCTGTGGATGGGATGAAAAAGCATTTCATGTTTTGCTGGGTTAACATGGTCTCAAGACCACAGGTGAGACCTAGTCGCCTCATTTTTCAGCTCCTGAACCTCGTGACAGCTAAATAAATCAGCTGTTGTCCAACTTAACTGTTTTATTTTTGGTGTTTCTGGCTGCGGAAAGAAATAATAGACTTAATATATTATTCAGGCTCAGGATCCTCTGTCAGCCCCCAACAACTGAACAGCTTTTTGGTGAGTCGCTGTTAGCTACTAACTCGGACATTGGCCCTAAGAGAACACCGTCAGCTGAGGAAATTGAGGACATTAAAACGTTGCTGGACTTTTTAGCTGAAGAAACATTGGCTATCAAGCTACACCAGAAATATCTCATGGACATCAGAATGCAGAGAACAGGGTCACGGACCTGGAGCGATCCCCCAGGATGAACGACATGACACATAAAACCTCGGTCATACGCTCGAGCCGTGACTGCTGAGAGCAAAGAGGAGCGTGGGGCACTGGACGTTAACTCCGCAGAGCAACAGGTGGCTGCTTTCTTGCAGTCAAAAGGGATCGACCTGGACCGTAATAACATCGAGGCATGCAACCCTGTGCCCAGGAGAAACGCTGGTGATAAACCAGCTGTCATCATAAGATTTGTAAACCGGAAACACAAGAATGCACTGCTGAAGCAGAGGAGGAAACTAAAGGGATCAAACGTCTACATGAATGAACATCTAACCAAATACAACGCTGACATAGCACAACACCTAAAGAAACTGAGTAAAATTTAAAATACCTGGACTACAAGCTGTAAAATATTACACTCAATGGAACACTGGAGGAAGCCAAAGTGCTGGCCATCAAACTCATCGAGGATCTGGGAAATGATCTTCATCAGTTTGAGTCACAACTACAGACCAGCACAAGCCGACTAAACTAACACCAAGTAATCTGTCACAGTCCATGATGAAAACCTCCCGAGTTCTCCTGAACCATAGTTGGGTTTTCCCTCAGGCTCTGGATAGCCTTCATTCATTTAAGAAACAATCTGTTAGACATTTTATCAAAGAGAGAATGACGGGGAGATCGCATTACGCTGCAGGACAACAGCCCAAAGCACACGAGTAATCTAACATCAGAATGGGAATTTTGTTGTGCCGTAGCCAAATCAGAGCCATAGCTTTTTAATCAGACATTCGAACTCCATACGAATCATTGTGTAAGTCTCAAAAGCAGCTATATGAAATGTCTGACCGAGGTTGTTCTTCAGCAGCAGCTTACTAAAGTCAACAGTTCATTTACTTTATCAAGCCTGCACTGAATTATGAAGACTTTTTTTTTTGGATTGTTCTTCTTGGTGTCTTGAATGACGATCAGACGAGATTTTATGAGAAACTATTGCAATTCCAAACTTTTTCTTGCAATAATACGGAGTTTTATTGATGTTTTATTGTCAGTTATGCCGATGTGTAAAATAGTTGAGCTCTAAGAGATCATGTTCTAGTGATATTGATTTAAGATAAGACAAGATAATATAACCTTTATTAGTCCCACAGGTGGGAAATTTGCATCGTTACAGCAGTAGGAAGAATAATATCACATAATCCTCACATTATAAAGGATTTATGTTGACCTCGCTTGTTTTTATTTCCTGAATGAGTCGATGTTGATATGGTACATTTGTCATGGTTTGTGCTGTGTGGCAGTAAGGATGTGGACCCCCAAAAGGAAAGTTAAACTTTAAGCGCAGCTTTATTGCTGGGAAAACTCTTCAAAGAAATAAACATTACAGAACGAACCGAAATCACAAATACGAAACTAAACACTAAACTGGACACTGGAACCTAAAACAAGGAGACCCGAGGGAACAAAACTAGGAGCTACGATATTACCAGGACACAAAGGGAGAAATGCAGCACAGAGAGGGTACGATGCGACACGGAGGAAGGAAAACACAGGGCCTAAATACACACTGGAGCAATCAGGGATGGGAAACACAGCTGGGAGAAATCAGAGCTAACGAGACAAGGGGAAGCAAAACCAGACACACACTGCATACAGAACAGGGACTATCAAAATAAAACAGGAAGCACACAACAGGTACAGAGACACAGAGACCTCACTGACAGGAAACGGCGGGAACAAGGAGACATGACGAGGAGCGTGAGAAAGGCCAAATAACAGAAATGCATTTCCTTTAATGACTTTGCATCAAATAGAAATGCACATATTTTTGTGTCCATATTTAAGGTATATAAGAAACATTAAAGGCACAGTAACAGTGCATGGAAATACATTTCTATCCTTTAGCCATCTTGTAGTTTCATTGTGTAACATTTGTTGTGTAAATGTGGAGGAATATTTGCATTTTAATCTATAGCTCTGCTCCCTCTGTGATTATTCTCTGCACACATTTTCAATCATAAGCAGCAAACGGCCTTCTGAGCTGCTGCCAGCACCACCTCTGATTGGCCAGGCTGTCACTTTAGGACTTAGTGGGCTCTGAGTGTTCAGCTGTCTAAACCCAGCATATTTCTCTTCTGCCTCATTGGTTTAGCAAAGCGTGGCTGCCTCTGAGTTGAGGGGTTCACCAGCCAGCACCCGTGGGCTCCTTCCACACCCGGAAATTACGTAACACTGTCAGAGAAGAAGGGTTTCTTGAGAGCTCGCTGCTCTCCACAGCGGTATAATAAGGATGGAGCTGCTTCTGAGATTCTGCATTTACATTTCTACATGTAGCGCATTTAACTGCCACTTTTATCCAAAGAGCCTGACAATGTGAGAGCAGGTAGGTGGTTCATTATTTTGCTCAAGGACATTTTGACAGGATTTTGTGCTGTTGATGGACAGACTGACTCATGCTTCTGAAGCGAACTGTTGAAGTACTGACCTTGTAATTTTCACAGCCTTACTTCACTTTGTTCTAACATGCCTCATGTTCAAAAATGATGTGAGCCTCCTCGGTGCAGGCAGAAAACCCACAAAGCCGATTCATCTGTTCGTGGGGTCAAATCGTTCGTTGATGAGCGACTGATGGAGTCGCTGGCTTCTACACCAATGCCTTCCAAGATAAGTTTAGTTTTTCCCCCACAGTTTGCACATCGTACATCAAGTGGCAGAATAGAGTTCATTTTCTTGCACTATAATATCAAATAAGCCGTGCTGACACATGCTCTGCAGCCCTGAACAATCCTAAACAAGAGCTGCCTGTGAGAAAGCTAATTGGACCTTAATCGATTGTTAAGCTGCCACCTTGTAAGAAGTCCGTGTGATGTCAGATTGTGCAGGTGAAGTTGCAGCATGCAGCGGTGCACTATACTCAGGCTGCACACTCATCCAAACCACAAAGGTGTACTATAGTGAGATTTTCAATTATACATGTTAGTCTTTGCTTATAAATGTCACTATTTTCCATTTAATATACACTCATGTTGCCTCCCAACATGAATCACATTATAGTGAAGTAGATCCGGAGCACAGTAAGAATATTATTCCTACCTGATACGGTGGAAACTTCCAGTGGAACAACATGACAGCATCTGTCAGGGTCATAAGCCAGTGTGCCTAAAGGTCCCCGTGCTCCATTGTTCCCCCTGACGAGACGCGAGGGGAAGCAGAGAGAGGCTTATAGCTAGCGAGACGAACTGTCAGTAACCAGGGAGCCTAACCTATCAACTGCACGTAAGTGTGGCGTCAACTCAGTTACTCCTGAATAAATCGTTTTTAACCAGATATTTCCTTATGTTACCTTCAGGTGAGGTCACCTTCCTTGTCAGATGCCTGAACCACCTCAACTGGCTCCTTTCGATGTGGAGGAGCAGCGGTTCTACTCTGAGCCCCTTCCGAATGGCCAAACTTCTCACCTTATCTCTAAGGGAGAGGCCAGCCACCTTTCGGAGGAAGCCCATTTCAGCCACTTGTATTCGCAATCTCGTTCTTTCGGTCACTACCCACAGCTCATGACCATAGGTGAGGGTAGGGGCGTAGATTGACCGGTAAATCGAGAGCTTCGCTTTTACACTCAGCTCTCTCTTCACCAGGACCGGTACAGCGTCCGCATCACTGCAGCCGCTGCACCAATCCATCTGTCGACCTCTCGCTCCCTTCTCCCATCACTCATGAACAGGACCCCAAGATACTTAAACTCCTCCACTCCACCCTTTTCCGGCTGAGGACCATGGCCTCAGATTTCGAGGAGCTGATTTTCATTCCCGCCGCTTCACACTCGGCTGCGAACCGTTCCAAGGCAAGCTGGAGGCCGTCACCTGATGAAGCCAACAAGACAACATCAACTGCAAAAAGCAGAGATGGGATCCTGAGACCACCGAAGTGAAAGCCTTCCGCCACTTGGCTACGCCTAGAAATTCTGTCCATAAAAATTATGAACAGAATCGGTGACAAAGGGCAGCCCTGGTGTAGCCCATCACCCACCCGGAACAAGTCCGACTTATTGCCGGCTATACGGACCAAGCTCTGGCAACGGTCATATAAGGACTGAATGGCCCGTAGCAATGGGCCAGACACCCCATACTCCCGAGTCCACAAAACACATGTAGACTGGTTGGGCAAACTCCCATGCACCCTCGAGTATCCTCGAGAGGGTAAAGAGCTGGTCCAGTGTTCCACGACCAGGACGAAAACCGCATTGTTCCTCCTGTATCAGAGGTTCGAGTAACAGACGAACTCTTCTCTCTAGCACCCTGGCATAGACTTTCCCAGGGAGGCTGAGGAGTGTGATTCCCCTGTAGTTGGAACAGACCCTCCGGTCCCCTTTCTTAAAGATGGGGACCACCACCCGGTCTGCCAGTCCAGGGGTACTGCCCCTGATCTCCACGCAACATTGCAGAGACGTGTCAGCCAAGACAGCCCTACAACATCCAGAGCCTTCAGGAACTCGGGGCGGACCTCGTCCACTCCAGGGGCTCTGCCACCAAGGAGTTGTTTTAACTGCCTCAGTGACCTCACCCCCAGAGAGTGGCGGGTCATCCCCTTCGTCCCCAGACTCTGCTTCCGCCACGGAAGACGTGCCAGTGGAATTGAGGAGATCCTCAAAGTATTCCTTCCACCGCCTGACAATTTTCTCAGTCGAAGTCAGCAGCACTCCAGCCGCACTATACACAGTGCAGGTCGAACACCGCTTCCCCCTCCTGAGTCGTCTGATGGTTTGCCAGAATCTCTTCGAGGCAGTCCGAAAGTCTTTTTCCATGGCCTCACCGAACTCCTCCCACACCCGAGTTTTTGCTTCCGCCACTGCCCGAGCCGCATTCCGCTTGGCCTGTCGGTACCTATCTGCT
>VUQR01009580.1:21327-37884 GCA_015108515.1 Hemichromis elongatus | reverse complement strand
TCCCAGTGGGACATGCCCAGAACACCTCACCCAGGAGGCATCCTTGTCAGATGCCTGAACCACCTCAACATGTTCCTTTCGATGTTGAGGAGCAGCGGTTCTACTCTGAGCCCCTCCTGAATGGCCGAACTTCTCACCCTATCTCTAAAGGAGAGGCCAGGCAGCCTTCGGAGGAAGCTCATTTTCAATTCAATTCAATTTTATTTATATAGCGCCAGATCACAACAACAGTCGCCTCAAGGCTACCTGGTCCAGCCCTAACTATATGACCGCTATTTCACCGCTTGTATCCGCGATCTCGTTCTTTCGGTCACTACCCACAGCTCATGACCATAGGTGAGGGTAGGGACGTAGATCGACCGGTAAATTGAGAGCTTCGCTTTTACACTCGGCTCTCTCTTCACCACAACGGACCAGTACAGCATCTGCAACACTGCAGCCGCAGCACCAATCTGTCTGTCGATCTCCCGGTCCCTTCTCCCATCACTCGTGAACATGACCCCGAGATACTTAAACTCCACTTGGGGCATGCTGTGGAATAATGCTAATTCTGAATTGTGAACACTGTGTGCTGAGGGCGGGGAAGCCAACACTTCATCTTGCCGCTCACTCGATGTTTCTCACTTGAACCACTGCAGAAAGTTGTGTGGTCATAGCGAGAGATGATCCTCCAAATTAAAATTGAGGCCAGTGTACAGTTCAACAAATTACAGTAGAAGCGAGTGTAATTTAAGGTCCGTGGAGAAACTGCAGAGCACACAGGGCAAATGGTTAGAATTGGACTCCATGAGGAGTGATCTGAAAATGGACACACTGGATTCCCCATGGCCATGTGGATGACCTTGCATGGATTGAATCTGGTAAGTTTTTTCCATTCGTGGAATGTTTTTAACACAATGTAGTCGTATCTTAATGAACTGCGACGCAAGCAAATAAAAATGGTGATGCAGTAAGAATGAAGCATAGAGAGGCTGAAATTTAAAAGCAGAATGCTTTAAATGTAATTTTAACTGTGCATTTTTCTACATTTGTATTTTGGTGGGTGAGGTTCATTCTTATACCAACCTCCCCTGACCCGCCCCCACAGGCACATTTAGCTTTGTAGTAGCTGGTAATGGTTGAAGCCAAGCTGTCAGCAGAGCGGTCTGGTCTGGGAGAAATATTGAGAGCTCATGCATCCTGCAAGAGCGAATTTTGGCTTTTGTCCAGGCATCAACGCTACTCTCAACAATCCATCATCCACGAATTGCTCATAAAACTCAGTGACCTTTTGACCTTTCTGGTGCACGCCAGTGTCCTGTGCGCCAGACCAGCAGGCTGGCCTTTTGTTTGTGCTCATGGCCAACCTCCCAGGGTGCTTTTGAGGCAAGGACAAAGCAGAATTAGGTGGACAAAGAGAACCGCGGCGAACGGCAGAAACTGAGGGAGAAGGACACGAGGAAAACAAAGCGCCCAGGGCATCGGCAGTAATTACACGACAACACAGGGGAACGTAAAACCTCTGGAAACAATGTGAGAGGGAGAGAATGAAAGCGTTTGACCTGAAGAAGCAGAGTGGAGGAAAACCAAAGAAGAAGAGAAGCCGAGGCTCTCACGGTGCATAGTTGCACGTGTGCTTCCAGCTTTAAGAAATCTCCTCAGTCCACTTACATAAACACATTTGTGTAGCTCTTTTATGATCTGTACAGCCATCCTCCGCCAACACACATACGCAGGCTCAGCATCCGTGAGCACGCTGCCAAACAGAGAGACAGCTGCCATTGCTCCTATTGGCCCGCTAAGCTAAACGACAGAGGGGCTGGACCCGGTTGGGAGTGTGCATGTGAGCATCAGGGTGTTTACAAAACACTCAAAGGCCCGCACCTCTGCCGTCATGTAGCTGATCTCTCTCTGTCTCTCTGTCATGATCACCTCACTTTGACTTCGTGTCATCCCCGTCATGTTTCTGCATTGACTAAGGGTGAAATTTGAAGCTGGGATTGAAACTCTTGTTTAAAATAATCGGCTGTTGAGGAGGAAGAATGGAGGTAAGATTGTGGTACTTTGATTCTTTGTAATTAATTGGTACACTGAGGTCAATATTAAATATTCTGGTTCAAAAGTGATTCATAGATCAGTTCTCAAAGGCTATATGGTTTTTTAGTTTAATTGTTTTAATGGCTGACAATAGAAGCAGTTAATAAGTCATTACAATGTGTCTAAAGGCTTAGATTGAACTTTATTGTCATTACACATGTATAAATACAGGTTAACGAAATACAGTTTGCATCTAATCAGAAGTGCAGTAAGAGCAGATTATGTACACACATGGGTAGAATAAAATTTGGGAATAGTTATGTACAAATATATTACGTATACAGATGTTTAATTTGCTATACAGGGAGCAAATATACAGATGTCCTGTGAACATACATATGCATGAATGTGTGGTAAACAGATCTACAGAGTCCTATGAGTATATCTACAGTAGTGGGAGCGTAGACCGTGTCATGAGATTGCTGCTGGACGTCAGGTTTATTTTGGCTCTGAGGACTGGAGCCCCGTGAAACCGTAGAAGCTTGTTTCGTGTCTATGTTCTGTATGACAGTCTGGATTTCACAGATTGCGTTTCCACTGCTGCAGGACAGAAACGGCTTGGCTGTTGTCTGCAGTCATAAACACTTTGGTCACACTTAAAATTCTTCGCGAGCATTTGAATGAGAACATTTGTGACACTGGGTGATCAGAATTACTCTGAGCTTTGTATAAATATTGTACAGAGAGAATGAATTGAGGCTTATTGACGTGTCACGCTTCACTTTACACGCTGATTGTTTAGAGCCAATCAAATTGGGCGTGAACAGGAATGATCTAGGTCAGCTGTATGTGTGCGCGTGCGTGTGTAGACTGGAGTTGGCTCGGTATTTTAACACGTATGTAACTGCCCCGAGCTCTGGTTTCAGGAGTGCAGGGGTCACCTCCCGTCTCTGTGTGTGAGCTTCACTTTAACGAGTCGTGTAGAAACACAGACTAAAGCACAGAGCTAGCTGCAGAAAACGATGGGCAATTATTATAAAAACACAAAAAAAGTAGGGGTGGGA
Organism: Hemichromis elongatus; assembly: GCA_015108515.1. Taxonomy (NCBI): domain Eukaryota; kingdom Metazoa; phylum Chordata; class Actinopteri; order Cichliformes; family Cichlidae; genus Hemichromis; species Hemichromis elongatus. The sequence goes on along the minus strand of VUQR01009580.1, from coordinate 34,804 downwards.
CTCGATTAATAAAATGAATCTAATTCATCAGAGGCTTTATTTAACCGCACAAGGAAATTTGCCCCAAAGCGCAAATGTTTTTGTTTTTTTATTGTAAAGCATTTAAACAGCGTTCCAATAAAAAACAGAGGAAAGAAAAATAATTTCCCTGGAAAAAATAGGGCACACTTAAAAATAAATTGTTATTTTAAGTGCATTTTCAAAATTGTATTGTCTTTAAATAATAATAACAAAAATGTCAACATAAAGTTCAGTTTTTGTTCTTAAAATAATAAGGCAGAAACATAAAAGGTTATTTGAGCAGCTTCACCTTTAAATTCTGAGTAACCTGAGCCAACATTATTTTGTACTAAAACAGCGTGATCATCCTCCATGCTTATCTACTGTCCGTCTCTTTCAGCCAGTTACTGAGACAAACCAGCCTGTTCACAGAGCTCAGAGCAGCTCTGTTTGTTTCTATGTGACCTGCAGGTGAGAACATTGTGTCACATGGGACAGAAGTGGCAGGACTAATCAGATACTTGCAGTCCAGGACAGACAGCTGCGGGTGGGTCCTTGCTCCACAGTCTGTCTCACTGATGGTGGGTTCTTCTCTGTACAAACTCAGGGCCCTGGTACGCAGGGCTTCCTCATCCGAATCACAGTCTGAAGACAGTGAAGAGAGGAGGAGGCTCTTTGTCTTTGCCGGCTCCTTTGTGGTGGCATCTTTACACTGTTCCTGCAGCAGGGCCTCAGGGCTGCTCCAAACCTCTTTTTGCTCTCCCCTTGCAACACACGTTAAATCCTTAAAGCGCGGGTCAAGCACAGCAGCTATCTTTCATCAGAGTCCTCCATGGTGTGATGCAGGCGGCAGAAAGCAGGTAAAACCACTGAACATGAGATATAAGTCTCACCTCCAAGAAGCTCAGTCACAAACCTGTAGGAGACGGTTCAAGGAAGTCATTATTAATCTACACAATAACTGTCATCTATAGAGCTTTTTGAAGAAATGGCAACAATAAGTTTAAAAATAGTTTTATTTACCTGCATGGCTCAAGGACAGAGGCCAGCTTTTGGAGTTGTACAGCCCTGGTGGAGTTAAAATGACTAGATGTGCCTTTGTTTGTCTAAAGCAGCAAAAACAGCCTCTTGATTCTTTAGTAGATGAGAAACCATATCCAGCGTTGAATTTCACTCTGAGGATGCATCCTGCATGAGTGGCTCTTGCTGTTGCCCCAGTCTTGTTTGCTCCTGGTCTAGTTCCTCCATATTAGCAGGGCTGTGTTAAAGTGAGCCACATTTTGCTAATGCATGACTAAACCAACTATCAGCAAAGCTAACAGTGATGGTTCTTTACAAGATGTGAGCAACACAATGTGTTGGAATGGGAGGTGTCTGCTGCAGCCACCATGCTTCGTGCACTGTCTGTTTAGGTTGTTGAGTTACCTGTTCTCCTGCCACATAAAGAAACTGCTCAGCACAGTTTTCAATGTAGTTTCTGGAAGAGACTTTTCCCATGAAGAAAGCAAGACAAACGGAGATCGATCAGTTTTTTACTTGCCAGGGAAGCCCGCTGGACCAGGGTCTTGGAGCTGGAAGCTCCTCACCTGGTCCCAGGTACCTCCAACTCCAGCCTCCCCTGGCAGCCCTTTTATTAACTTCAGTGGTTACACAAATGTCTCATTAATCATGCGACATAAGACACTCACATGTGAACATGTGTCGAGTGTGTCTGCAACAGTGAACGTGTGTGTGTGAATGTGAGTATGTGATCTGATCAATGTTATGTGAATGCGTGTCTGTGTAGAAAGGTTGCACAACGACAACCATATTGATCCTCAATTCTCTAACAGACGCTTTCTGTAATGCATCTAATTTTGCTTTTTTTCCAGTGACATAAAGCTGTAAAATTTGACTTGAACTAATCTTTTGACACAGCTGTTGGAAAGTTGGATCACCTGACGCTAACTGTAGCACATTTTCTATCCCCCTATCTTCTCCCACTTATGGTGCTCTACAGCCCAGAGCGATCATTTTGCCAGAGACATCTTTTACATTTAGATGGTACCGTAAGGTTGAAGTGCTTCCGTGTATCCAAACTCCTTTTTACACAGTTCGCACAAAACCAGGCTGTTATCAAGGCTTCCATTCGGCAGTCTCCAGAAATGAAATTTGCCTCCAATCAGTGCCAGCAACGTGCTTTCTTCTGATTCTTCCTTTTTGTAGCTGTGTGCATCAGTGTCATCGCTATACCAGGAAATCGTGCATTGACAAAGTGCAATTAAATGTGTCAATTTTTTTGACGTGATGTGTGAAAGAATTTGAGTAGCAGTTTCTTTTTCTCCATGGTGCAGGATACTGTTTGCTGTCTGGGCCACATGGCTCTTCCCAGGAGAGCTCAGATATGCTGCTAACACTGTTCCTGTTACTCACATACTGCTCAATAAAGGAGCATAAAAGAAAATGTTTCAATAACAGAATGATTAAAATCAAATATTTTTAGAAACACTGAAAACATTCAGCTTCTGTAAAAAGTACATTCTTTGTTGTCCTCATTGAACCACAAACTCGTGTTTATATCAAATTTAGGCTGAGAGTCGAGCCGTGGTCCCAAGTATTTACCACAATTTGGGGTTCTGCTGCTTATGATTCTCGCCTTTGGTTTGCTGCCATCTTTCCTATGACCAGTGACCAACTCCTTAGTCTTAGTCGCACTAAGGTCAAGGAAGTAATTACTGCACCGTTTGACAATAATGCGACTGAGGGATGAGATTTCCTCTAACCTGCACCAAATCCATCCACAGTTCTGTTTCATTAGATCTATATTAGACATTTTAATTTTGGTGAACAGACATTTTTAATGGACAAGCCCTCATAACTAAAATATTTGCTCATCTTGTTCATCACTAATCAAATTATATGCGAGCGTGTGGAGAGGATATCGCACTGATTACTGACCGGCTCCTGGACGGAGTCTGTTTTTCTTTTGCCCACATGGAGGAATAATGTCCAACGATTGTGCACAAACATATTAGGTGGGTAGGTTGACATGACCTTAAACAGCTGATATGAATTTGTTGTGTTAAAACAATCGAATTGGTTATGTCAAACCCAAGGCATGAAACACGAATCCAAACGATCGCTGCTTGCACGCGTCTCCCAGTGCGTAACAACATTTAACCTGTCTGTGCTCAGGTGATGCAGGTGGTGAGGGAGCAGATCACCAGGACTCTGTCTAGTAAGCCGACCTCCTTGGAGCTCTTCAAGAACAAAGTTAATGCTCTCAACTACAGCGAGATCCTCAAACTGCGTCAGACGGAACGGCTGCACCAGGAAGAGACTCTGGCTCCACCCGTACTGTGAGCATCAGCAGGTTTACGTGCTACGTACCAGTCTGTGTTAAAGGAGTAGCCATGTGCACCAACTGTGTGTCTATCTGTAGGCAGGAGCCAGGTTTCTGCTCGTTATAGATGAGTGGTGTTGTACAGTCAGGTTTGAGTGGGCTTTGGTATAAATTCAGTGTGAGGAACAAAAGATTGCAGGCGACCCGAGGCCTACTGTGGGGTGATAGATGGATTGCTTGTTCAAATGCAAAAGTTAACGACATTCATCGGATCAGATCAAGTAAACTTTATTGTCATCTCTATTATATACAGTACAGTATACAGTGAGACAAGACGACGAGGCTCCAGTTCCATTCAGTGCAAAAGACAAACAATAAATATAAGAAGAGTAAGAAATATACACTTTAAGACTAAGGTAAAGGTAAAAGATAAGATCGGACAGTTTGTTAGACTGTCCGATCAGCTGTTCTGCCGATGACTCCAAAAAGTTTCCACCCGTATGGAACAACCAGCAGGTCATACTGGTATTTGTTATGTAGCTGTTTGTCACTAAACACTCAGTGTAACACAGTTCTGCTGTTTGAATTTAATTTCCTGCGGAAAACTGCTATGAAACATAAGTGTCACCCTGGCAATGGTGACGCTTTATGTCTTAGAACAACGAGAAAGCTGGTGTGACTTAACTCCTTTATTTATTTATTTATTTAAATAACTTCATCACTCTTTGCTTTTTCTTTCCAGTGAACTCAAAGAGCGCCTGAAGCCGGAGCTGCTCGAGTTGATCCGGCAGCAGAGACTCAACAGGCTGTGTCAGGGTACGATGTTCAGAAAGATCAGCAGCCGGCGCAGACAGGGTGAGAGGCGAGCGCTCACAGCCTCACGCACAGAAAACTGCAGACTGGCCGTGTCAGGCTAACTCGTGTCATTGTTTCCTCAGATAAACTGTGGTACTGTCGCTTGTCACCTAATCACAAAATGCTTCACTACGGCGATGTGGAGGAAGACACGGAAAATCCACCAATAGAAACCCTGCAAGAGAAGAGTGAGTTCAGTTTTTCTACACCAAACAGAAAGCCTCGTGCACACAAACCGCCATGTACATGTACTGCTTAGGGAGTAACTAATGCAGCAAAACGGCCCGTTGGTTTCAATCAGACAGTCGTCTCACTGTAACAGGGTTACGAAGGCTTTTTGCTCTCGTGTCCTTTTTTTAAATTTTCTGGCTATTGAACATTTTGAGGTCTCCTTGAACATTTACAGAATTACTACAGAGCCATATTAGGTTTTTCCATTAAAATTTAGTTGTGAGAAATTGTTGTGTCTGCAATTCCAGTTTATTATCCACATTTGTTAATTTGCTTAATAATCATCGAGCAGCCGTGCCCAACAAACCCTGATGCATAGTGCAGAACATGGTGTCTTGAATATGAGCCGCTCCTCAGGCTGATTAAATAAATTCAGTTTTATTTAAACGGCGCCAAATCACAGCAACAGTCGCCTCAAGGTGCTTTATATTGTAAGGTAGATCCTACAATAATACATACAGAGAAAAAAACAACAATCACATGACCCACTATGAGCATGCACTTGGGCGAAAGTAGGAAGGAAAAACTCCCTTTGAACAGGAAGAAACCTCGAGCAGAACCAGGCTCAGGGAGGGGCGGGGCCATCTGCTGGGACTGTTTGGCACTGACAACCTTCCATTATTCAAAACAGGAAAAGGAGCTTTAAAAAATAAACACAATTCAGAAAAATAGTTTTAATTGAGATTATTTTTAATTGTCTGAACTATATTAACCATATCTCTGTTTTGATTCTTCCGCCTCATTTAGTTCCAGTAGCAGATATCAAAGGCTTGCTGACGGGTAAAGACTGTCCTCACATGAAGGAGAACAAAGGCAAACAGAATAAGGTCAGATGCTTTCCTCTTTTCCATGAGATTCATGTTCACCTTCTTCTTAGTACCATGGTGATTACCTCCAAATATGACGAAACTAAACATGACTTAAGCAGAGAAAGAAAATAAGATGCAGGTTCATCCATCCGTCCATCAATGGGCAACGAAGGCCACACCGGCCACACCTCCCACTCCTTTGCCACGTCCTCTAGCTTGCGCTCTCCCAGGTCAGGTGAGAGATGTGATCTCTTCAGCGTGTCTGTGGTCACGCCCAGAAATCCTCAGCCAAGAACACGAGGATGTCTCTGATGCTGTCTAGCTTCTTTTTATTTAACAACAGTTCTTTTTACTGGTAATAATTGATAATAGGTGTGCGGTAGAGCAGGCAGGGGGAATCCCAGTGTCCACTGATGACTCACTGAGCTTTGTCTGTAGGAGGTCCTCGATCTGGCCTTCAGCATCACGTACGATGTAGAGGAGTACAGCCTGAACTTCATCGCCCCCTCCAGAACCGACGTGAGTCGAAACGCTGCTCCGCATTACCTCCCTCAGTTTATTTGTTGATATACAGAGAAGAAAAAAATCTTTTAACAAGCTTACACTTCGTCTTCAGTTCTGCCTGTGGACGGACGGACTGAGCGTGCTCCTCGGACGGGAAATGAGCAGCGAATCGATGCGGAGTGAGCTGGAGATCCTGCTGTCTATGGAGATTAAGCTCCGCCTCCTAGATCTGGAGAACGTTCCCATACCTGACAATGCTCCGGTCATTCCCAAACCTCCGAGCAACTTCAACTTCTGCTACGACTTCAGCCAGACGGAACAATGAGAGCGCGCGCGTGTAAATGTGTAAATATGTGTGTCTGAAATGAGACGTTTGTGTGGGGCGTGATCTGACCCGTGCGTGCGTGCGTTTATTATCTTAATCACAGATTTATAACTTTGAGTTGAGTTTTCTTATGGATTATTTTTTTAACATCCAAGTGAAACGAGGAAGAGAAGGAGAAGAAAGATTCAGACTACATTAGTGTGTGTGTGAAAGTCGATACCGAACGCTTGGATGCGTGTTGATGCTCAGCATCCCCTCGTCCTCTTCCTCCCTGCACTGAAACCTTCACATAGCTCAGAATACACAGGTACTGAGGAAAATGTAATTCTCTACCTTTTTATATAACCACTCAAGTAATGGTACTTTACACTTGTTTTACAATCATTTTATATTTTAAATGCATCTAAATGTGTATGAGGAATACTCGCGTGGAAAGGCTGTGCTTCTTTTTTTTTGTTTTTTGAAGAGGGCATTGACTAGAACACGGTGCTTTCTCACAACATGGTACATGTCATTTATTCTCCAGCACATGCAAGACATACAGCAGGTGTTCAATGTTTCACAATATTTAGCTTCATGCACCTGCAGGCACTTGTCTTTATATGGATTTTAGCAGCTCAGATGGTGACTGCGGAGAAGAGATGCATTAAATGATTCACTTTTAATCTTTGTCTCAAACGGGCAAATTTACCTCTGTCACAATCATACAGTACCACATGCATTGGATGCCAAACATAACTTGATAAATTAACAAATTAACTTTAAAACTGATGCTTTTTGTCCACGGCTTGTTTTATAATGTGATGGAGGCTCAGAGCATTACACTCGACGAGCACTCAGCGGCGACACCTGGAGGAGCTACGTGCAAACTGACAGGTCTATCATTTTCACTCTTTGCTGTTAGGGGATTTAGTTCAGCTGTCCTCCACACCAACACACACACCTCTGGGACAATGTCCACGTTGAATCATGTGCTTTGATTTAATTCACATGAATAAAAAAATTTTGATTTATACAGCAAGAAATCTGGTTTATTTCTAGAAGACACACCTTTGCACACTTTGGTCTATGATGAGTACTCCCTCTCAGTGCTACAAGAGCATACACATTATTATAGTTGAACTAAAGTGGAAATGAAATGTACTAGTTTTAATATGATGCTCCCTTTCCCGTAACATTTGACACTGTGTCGTATTGGAAATCGCATCAACTCTGGCAGTTTTTTGAAAAGCTATCAGTAATTAAAACCATGATTTGCCTTCGTTTTAGTTGAAAAGCTGACGTTGGGGAAACACGTTTTCACTCCATAGCTCGTTCCTGCTTTAGCAGCATCAAAGTGTCCCATCCTACGCTGCTGTTCACCATCACTGGGGGGGAAAGCTAAGACCGCCAGCATTAGAAATAAAGGAACCGGAGTGTTGTTTGCATCAGTAGTCTACAACTCAGTTTAAATGACATGTAATCAACAACCGTCGCTCTACTTCTGCAGCAGCTTTCATCATTTTCCATTTCATTTAAAAGCACCTTAAAAATTTTAAATATAAAGAATTAGTTCTCCTGTTCTTTAAATAGCAAATAAATTTTTTACTGTGGGGCTTGTGTGTTGCAGTCTTCAATTTCTCTGAAAGTGATTCCTGCTCCACACAAAGGAGCAAATATTCACTTGAGAGATGACATAATTCAGTCCTACTGTAAAGTATTTTTTTCCCCTCTCTTGTACAAAATATTGAAATGTGCAAAAGCTCAACTGAGAGCAGAATTTGGTCATCAGGTTTTCTTCTTTTTAAAAGTTCCAGCAGCGTCTCAGGATATTCAGTCTGTCAGAGGGTTAGGCTAAGATCAGCCCCACCTATGAATCTGTAGTGGACATTCTCCAGGAAGGGCAGCTGTGACTGGAGGAGGTCCACTGCTGCTGCGGAGATGTTGTTGCACCTGGAAACGTCGAGCGTCCTTAGACGTTTGCAGTGCTGCACCAGGAGGAACAGGGATCTGCAGGGTTTAAAGTGCACAGAGCTTAAGAATTCATTTACAGTAGACTTTCAATGAGCTGCAGCTGCCTGCGAGGCGTGTGGGCTAATTACCTGTCGGTGACGTTATTACAGCAGGAGAGGTAGAGATGTTGCAATCTGGGGAGGTACGGCGCAGCCAGCGCCACTCCGCGGTCACTGATACCTGGGCAGTGGCTGAGAGCGAGACTGGTGAGACTGCGGCAATGGCGGGCCACCGACGCCAAGCTGTCGTCTGTGATCTCTGGCAGCATGGAGAGAGACAGATGGTAGAGATCTGGGAAATGCATCACCTGAGAGGAGAACAAAACATTTCATATATTTTGCATTCCTGCTCCAAACTGAAACGTTTCGCTGCCCATCGTTCTCCTACCTGAGTGATGCTGCTGTCAGTGAGTTTGGAACAGGCAGAGAGGTCCAGTTCCTGCAGCCTGCTGAGAGCTAAAAGAGAAGCTCCAGCCTGCTGTTTGAACTGCTCCAGGTCATTCGGAGTCACTAGCTTGGGTCGCTCCTCGAAAGGCAAGCGAGGAGGCTTGAAGAAGCCCATGTTGCCAAAAGTCCGGGTGAACCTGGGGCCCTTGTCTCCCTGTTGGAGAGAGTGAAGATTCAAGGTCTTTATTGTCAGTACAACAATATACACAGTATACAGCGTACTGAAATGCCCCAAGCATTACAAGAATATAAAAAATATCTCCAAGAGATATGAAACTAGAAATTACATATAAATATTAACTCACTAAATATGGGTAATATTAGGAGCTAGAAAGGCACCATTACTAACTATATGTATTGGCGACTGTCAAACCTTTGAGTCGCCGAGCAGCTGAATAGGGGAATAATGTTGACGCGCCCACTGTTCAAAACGTAAGGTTAAAAACTCCTTTATTTGTTATCAAATCCATAGGAAAACAGCGATCAAAACAGTCTAAGTTTGAGCGGTCAGCAAAAGTCGACCTTCCCCATCACCCACTCATTCTCAAAATTTCCTCGGGCCATGAACAGGTGACATAGCAATCACTATTACTATCACCGACACCACGTGACCCAAAGCTACGCCTATCCACAACATTTATTTACAACACACAACAACAGGACAGAGACAATACGAAGTGGATTGTGCAGTAGGCGTGGAATACCAAGTCCAAGTTATGCTCAGGATAGTATAGACAAGACAGGACGAAGTCATGTGTGAGATGCAAAATCTGGAAATAGAACTTAAGTAAAAACACAAAATGAAATGTTTTGTTCTCCTCTCTCAGGTGATGCGTTTCCCAGCCACTGTCCATGGTTTTGGACCCGGTGTGGCTACTGCGATCTAGCGTGCCGCCATTTTTCTAATATAACAACAACAGTTCGAACACAAACACCGAGACGTTATTCTCACCGTCTCCTCGTCAGGTTCGCATTTGGTTCTTTGCACCATTCCCAGCAGACCCCAGTCTGTCACTTCTTTACACCAGCCGAGCCGCAGCACCACCAGCTTCTGCAGGTAGGTGGCAATGGCGCACACAGACAGATCAGTCACATTACTGCAAGAAGTCAGGTCAAGCTCGCAGAGAGTGTCCCCAAGCAGCTGGGCGAGAAAGAAAACTGCAGGATCCTAAGAGAAAGGCACGGAGCTAAGATTTTTCCATATGTTTTAACCCAAATGAAGCACGCCGATGCTGACAATGACAGACCCTGATGTAGGCGCAGCTCCTGAGGTTGAGCGTCTTTAGCTGTCGTCGGGCAGCATCGGATCCCTTTAGGCCTTTCACCATCTCTGTTCCATTGATGTGCAGACATTCGGACAGGTCCAGAGACCGCAGGGAGGGCAACAACAGCAGGTCAGACAGGCCTGTTGGTAACACGAGGATGAGATCAGCAACAGATTATAAACACAAACCTTGCAACCATATTAAATCACATGCAGGCAGCATGATGAGCTGCAAACATGGAACTAATAACCAATATAATGAACAGACCTGCATTTCTGTTGAAATGGAAAAATACTGATTAGTGCTTTTATTTATTTATTTACGTTTGTTGTTTTGTCCTTATAGCTGCTCCTTTTAATGTACTCCATCAAATTATAAAATATATCAAATATAAACATGATCACATGGGTTAGAATTTTAGTTTTAATTTGGGAAAACAAACACAAGAAAATGCATCGGGGAAACCTTTTTCTGTGATCCTCCAGTCCCGCGACAATGAGAGGTGCGTCAGTGACTTCAGACCTCGCGCTATGGCCTCTACAGACCTGCTGGTCAGCTCCGTGCAGCCGCTGACGTCCAGTTTGAGGAGGCTTGGCTGGTGCTTCACCAGAACTTCCACTGAGTAGTTGGTCAGCTCCTTACAGCCATGCAGAATCAGCTCCTCTAAAAACAAACCCTGAACCTGCAACACACAGGACAAGTTAGAGCTATTAGTGCAAGTATTGTTAGTGATGCTGAAACTGTTGTGCTGTGCATTTTCGCACAGCATCCTGACCTGTGCAACAGTGCGCAGCGACTCAGGGGTGATGGATGTTCTACTGAGGTCCAGAGCTACGAGGCTGGATTTCTGCTCCATTAACAACCTCCTCAAGTTCCTCAGGGACAGCAGAGCTGAAGAGTCCTCGACAGCTCCCACCGGGCACCCTCGATACGGGTCAAACTCAAAAGCAATATGGCAGCCAGCCAGCGAGAGCCGACGGAGACGCGGCGTGCATCCTGTCAGCCGGTTGAAGGTGAGGTCAGACAGGTAGCGGAGGTCAGACAGGTCCAGCTCTTCCAGACAACACAGTGCTGACCGCACCTGGAAGCAGATTAGGATTGCTCATTTTTATGGCACCTATATATTGTGCTTTTTAAAAAAAACGAATTATTGCAGCACTATAAAATTTCTTGATTGAATTGTTAATATGTTTTATTGCCCATCTCCACCCACCTGCTGTCTGTGCTCCTCCCTGGAGAGGAATGCTCCAGACATGAAGAGGCTGTCCAGACCTCTGAGGTCCAACCTACGGAGGGAGGTGAGACGAGGGAGGAGGGCCAGCAGGGAAGCTTCTGTTATACTGCTTCCAGGCAGGGCCAAGCTCTCCAGGTTAGGGCCAAGGCAAAGGCCCACCTGAGGAGGAAGCAACACAACACAGGAAGGTTACAATTAGAAAGAAGAAACAATGACATAAATGGAAGCAAATGTACTACAGCTGCTATTTAACTCAGTGGGAAACAGGAGAGTGGACACTGTCGACTGTTGGCCAAGTCAGTCTTGACTAAAGCATTTTAATCTTAATGAGACTTATGTGGATTAACAAGAACAAATATAAAATAATAAAATCTGCAGGCCATAAAAAAGTAATATGTCCAAAATGTGCATTTTAAATCCACATGCTGGTCCTACACAACACAGGTGGACTAAAACTGGTCCTTATCTTTCCAGGCAACCGTTAGGGTTTTACAGCTTGATAATGCAGCGCATGTTCAGTGGGAAACCCAGTGCTTGCATGTTCACACACAAAGAGATGCACATTATTTTGATAAGAATGAATAACTAAGTAACGACCGCAGCTGCTCTGAACTTTGGACCATGGCGTTTATTTATGGCGTGTCACATGTTTGTCCTTGTGACAAATATGTATGTATGTATGTGTGTGTGTGTGTGTATGAAAACAATGCTTGTGTTTTTCTAAGATGACTAAAGTCCAAAAAATTCACTTAAAAAAATGGTTTCCATAAGCCCTGGAGGTTTGAGAATTACCAGGAAGCTTATGATTGCTTCTTTGTGGGGTTGTTTAAAAATCACCACATGACGTCGGGAATACAGCTTTATGGCAAAAATAGTTACTGAAGTGAACGTTAAGATCGGGTATTTCCGTTATTAAAAAACAAACAAACAAACAATAAAAACACCTGTACCACTAATATATGTTAAACAGTGGCTGTTTTGAAATTCCTTGGAGTACTTCACCTCCAGCAGCAGCGATCTGGAGATGCTGAAGCCATCGAGCTGGCTGATTATCAGGTTGCAGCGTGGCTTTCGGCCCAGACCCCTGATGAGCTCCAGGGAGGAGGCCGAAGCCGGGAAGCGGAAGATGATGTTCTTCTGCAATTTTAAAATAAATTAATTAAAATGACAGCGCATCCACCTTTCAATGTATCATGCAAATTCACGTGTCTCTTGTGGTCTGGTTAGACCTGAAACCGGGGGTCCTGGCTGGCACTGTACCAGCTACGGCAGACCAGTGAGGCTTCCTTTCTGTCTGAAACGTGCAGAAAGCTCAGGATGTAAACTACGATCTGCAGACAGAAATGCAGGGTTAGACAAAAAATCCGCCAAGAGATCGATCCAAACTAGGGTTGCCTGAGAGCATTTTATGAGTTCGAATGAGAGCACACATTTGACAGGTACAGTAGGTGATGCGCGGTGGTTGACTGCCATTAGAAAACTGTAGCTCCAGTTTACGAGCACTGGGTTTCTATTAGCGGGGAAATGCACTCACCTCCACGGGCAGCCCAGGTGTTTCCACGGTGTCCTCCCCATCGCTGTCGTCCATCGTTATTAAAAATTCCTCCAGACCATCTCCGGTGACTCAGCTAGCCAAACACACGCTATCGTGAACTAAGTTTAGCCTTGTAGCTAATGCCTCCACGGCGCAGAAAAACGGTCTCGTTCGTGTCCGTTTACTAATAAATACTTTCATTAGACGCTAATTAAAAGCTGCGTGACCCGATGTCATTGGCCTGAAAGCCACTTTACGTTAGGGTCTGTGCACGCTCAGTCCCCTTCAGGTGGGATCAGCTGACCGCAGAGGAAGCGCTGGATGACGTCAGGGGGCGGGGCGACGGGGAGTGGGGTTTTTTTCGAGCGTGGCCCCGCCCCCTGACAGCAGAGCAACACAGAGACAGACAAAAAGAACCAGCAGGAAAAAAGTGCTGGGGTATCCTCCAGTCCGGTCCCCTGGTCAAGGACCAGTAACCCCGCCCCCTGCTGCTGGGTAACGTTTTCACCTGTCCTCCAGCCAAACACAGCTGCAGGGTCCGGTAGCGGCCGTACCTTTGCTTTAGCTAGGTCACAACATCAGACATTAATCCTAATTGTTAAATATACTATACATGTGAATAATATTTGAACTACAGAGATTACATGCTTATTGTAATGATCATTGCGGTGATTTTATTGCCATGTGTTCAGTACCTCTGTTACAATGTTGTTGATTTTGTTGTGCTATATGAAAGACGTTGAGTGTGCACTGGAGGGTGAGTTATTCAGGAGAGCTCTCCCCTTACATGAACTGCCCAGTGACTGTACCACCTTAATAAACCATGGAGAAGCAGACTGTCTTGTGCTGTCTTAAGTCTACGTGAAAGTTACAGTATATATGTTCAGTGCAGATATATATAGTAAATATAATTACATATATATACATGTCATCGAAAAGTCCACCACACTATGTATTGAC